>VDFB02331147.1:0-82001 GCA_007258455.2 Sequoia sempervirens
AAATAGAAATGACATCCACCAATCCACCCATTGTCTTGGAATTGTAACTCGGTGGATTGGTATGCAACATTGTATGATAGAGGTTCATTGCATTTAGGGGTTTCATAAAGCAAGAAACTTGGCATTGAAGTGATTCCCTAGGGCTGACAAGGGAAATTTTCTTGTGAATTTGTGGTTGTTAAGTCAAGGTTTGTCAATTTGATGGATATCTTGGTAGAGTCATGGTGACACTATTTGATGGTCCAATCTCTACTTCGAAACAAAAATATCTCTAACAACTCTAAGAGCTATAATGGGATGGAATTAAAGGAACCTTCATATGAAGGATCTTCTAATGAAGGACCTTTGAATTAAGGTCTTCATTTGAAGGTCCTTCATGCAAAGGTTCCTTTTATAAAGCATTTTGGACATGAAATATTTAAAATAAAAAATACCTTCATTTGAAATTATTGACATGGCATCATTTTTGAATGAAGGTTCTTCATTCAAAGGTCATGAAAGGACATTTGATGCAACATATGCCTTGTTAAAGTTTTAACTTAACAGTAAGGGCATCATGAGTAGTTTGTTGGGCCCATTCAACAATATCTCAAGCAATAGGTTTAATTGTGATGGCAATGATATTGAAAAATATTTTGTAATCTAGGTGTTGAGAAGCATAATTGGCCACCATCGTAGGAAAGATTCTTCATTCTCACTTTTAGGTGTTAAAATTTAACAATACCTTGATTGATGAAAGAGCCCAAAGAGCCTTTCTCCACGGTATCCAAGTACACATAGCAGTGGTCTTCTCTTATACGGTTGGACATGATTTAAAGAACTTAGTGGGACTTAATTATGAGTTCTCAAACATGATATCAAAGAAAAACAGGTTCATTTATGACCTAGTATTATTGCATAAATAAATTAAAAATGTGTTTTTGTTTACATTCAATATCCCTCCTTTTGTGTAGACAATTCTCTTTGTGTAGGGTACTTGTGAAAGCCATGAGATCCAAGTTCCTAAAAAAAATTGCATACAAATTTTTGTTGTGTATATGGATATGTGTTTTGTGTTTCCATTTTGTTTTGTGAAGCATTGAGCAAAGAAAATATCAACCAAAATCTTCTTCAAGGTATTTATGCACTTGAGAGAGGTTTTGGGTTTTAATTACCTATGTACATTGTTGTTTTGAGGCTATTAATATAAGTTGTGGGGTTGGTAAGCTGGTTGTGCATGACGAAGTAAAGGTCGATCTAAAAAGAATTCAGAGATTCACATTTAGCATTGGAAGAATCAGGTGCAGACCATTATGGCATGTGAAGACTATGTATTAGGTTGATCTTTGTGCATATCATTTGTGAACCATGAGCTTTTATCTAAGGTTTTTTTTCTACTTGGCATGAATCTCTTTGCCTGTGTGATCTTGTGTGTTAATATGTATTCATGATCTTTGTGCATGTGTGCTCTAGATGAAAAACTTGAGTGCAATATCATAGAGTTCGATCCCCATTTACTCCAATTGAATGTTTGAGGTGAATTTGAAACCCTTGTTTGAGGCATGAAGCTCCTATTATCCCTATTATGCATGCATAAAGATTGCATCTAAATTGGAAACAAGGCATGAAAAATGTAGGTTAAAGAGAATGGGGGTGCCAAACTTACAGTACTCATTGTCCCTTGGTCATGGATTTTCTCTAACTGCTCTCAACCTCATCCCTGGCACTGCTATTAACCTTGTTTTCACTCCTCCAAACACTTCCTTGGCACTGGTATTCACCTTATTTTCACTCCTCCAAACTCTTTGTCGGCGCTGGTATTGGCCTTGTTTTAACTTCAATCTCTTCCTCGGCACCGGTATGGACCTTGTTTTCACTCCTCAAAACTCTTCCTCTCTTCCTCAGTGCTGGTATTGACCTTTCACTTCTCCAATTTTGATGAGCTAGGTTTTTAGAGTATGTTAATTAAATTGAAAAATCTGGCGCCATTTAGCTTATAGGTTTTAATATTCTTCAATATAGTTGCTATCAGTTACATTTATACATGACAAATTATTTGACTTTATTATAATTATATATTATATTCTTTTAACAAAAATTAGTAAAATTATTATAATTAATAATTAATAATAAGCATATTTTATATATCACAAAATTATAATTCTTATATGTACAAATATATTTAATATAATAATAATATTAGATTAAATTATATATAATATAATTATATTTATTATTATATAATAGTATATATGGGCTTTTACCTGATATTTTAGAGGATTTTACCATTGCACTATAGCTAGTTTACCATTAAATGGCAATTGAAACTTGTTTCCTTAAACACATTAAAAGCGTAATGCCCTCCATATTTCACCCTATTGGTGTTGGTCGGGTAGTCCATTAGTATTGTTGCGACTTCTTTTATGGTCGGGTATTTAGCTCATTTGATTTAAACCTGGTTATTAGTACTTTGATTAATCATTACATCAAAATAATATTATTAAGGTTAAAATCCTTTAGATAATTGAATTAGATGCTAACGATATTAAAGAATGAAAAAAATAATTATTGAAAATTGTTAATTTGGAATACAATTAAATGCTTCTATATGCATGAGTGTTAGTTTGTAACAACTTTGCATGGAAGGGATGACTTTAATTGTTTACCAAATATAGTTGTGCATGTACCAGTTTTAGGAAATATAACAAAATGCTTTTGAAGATTCTTTGTGAATAAAAAACTAGCACTATATTTATGATGGCATCCTCTAATGGGGAATCAATTGTTATGAGTTGGTTATGCATTATGGCAATGGAGGTTATCGCATTCTCTGCCAAGGGATTCGGGGGGAAAATAGGGCTGTGAAAGAGTCAGTATTTTCCTTTCATACCTTCTACCGTGACGCATAGGATGGAGATGGCATTAGATATGTCGATTTGGTCCATTTTTATCAGATCATCTTAGTGCTTTTCGGAGGAATACCATCACTTGATGATGCCGAGGTCGATTGTGGATTAACGGAGAGCAGCGTTGAAAGATGGGAGGATTTTGAATGGGAAATCCAAACTAGATCACTCGACTCTCTTATGGTGCAACTCTTGAGGATTTACATTTGCTAGAGGCATTTGCATAAAAGCTTCTAACCCAGTTGCATTTTCGGGTCCCTTATCCTCAACGAATCTTGTGACAACAAGGCTCAATGAATAATTATCTGTTACAATGGCTCTTAAGCATGTCATGCCGCCGCCCCTATCTCCAAGCATTTGCAACACTTTGAGGGAGTTTTCTAAAAATAATCTGGTCCGAGACTTTTATCAAAAAGAGAGTGGAGTATTGGTCCTTCATGGAAAGTTTTAAAGAATTGTATGAGAGAAGGGAAGGGACCTTTTTTGGGAATTCTGGAAAGGGGCATTCTAGAACTTGGAGGTTGTGATTGGTGAGCTCTGCTTCAAACCCCACTCTGGCAAGCTCAGGAAAGCCAGGTGCCTTATTTATCTTTATTTTAAATCTGAAGAAATGGAAATGGAACATTCTTAATCTGCAATTGGCAAAGTACATGCTGTGTTTTCACCATTTTCATTGTTAGTGGTTGATATTTGAGTAATTGCTCTGTGAGTTGTTTTCCAGCACCCTCTTCTTATTGTCAAATAATGCAATCAGTGATAACGATATATAGTTTTATGAGTAATTAGTGTCAGTGGTATTTGATTAACTTATATCCTATGCAAGTTAGTGAACCTTATTCTGCATGGCATTTTAATATTGTTCCCAACACGATTTTTCCAATTGTGCATTCGAATAGGCTCTCTGTATCGGTTAAGGTATTCTCGAATAGTATGTTCTATTAGCTCAGTACATTTAGGAACATTACCCATCACCAGATCAATCACACGACACAACATATAAAGCCCCTCTGTTGTGAGGGTACCAGTGGAGAATGTGTTTTCCCTGTTTCCTCACATTGTTATGAACGTTTCACACTATCGGGTTTCTACGCTATCTAATTTGTCAACCAATTTATCTGGCTCATATGTGCTTCTACATTTTGCAAGCATGGTATGTGTATGTGCACTTATGATTTTAATTCGAGAACCTTCATACTAAAGAGCTGCATAGAATTCGAAGGAGAGATTTACAACAGCAACATGTGAACATAGAAGACTGTAGGGGTAAAATTAGCCTTCCTGTTCCGTTGGCAACCTAACACATCTGTTGTACTTGAAAATAGAATGTTGCGAAGGTTTAAATAACCTATTTGATTCTACTGACAATCTATCGTAGTTGAAACACTTGAAAATAATGATAATAATGCAAGTAGATGGCGATATTTCCAAATTCCAATATTCACTTTCTAATATATATACTTGACAACCTATCACAGTTACAACATTTAGAGTTGAGGTATTGTACAGAATTAAATAGCCTCCCTGAAACCTTTGGTAACATATCACTGTTGCAACTTTTAGACTGCAAAGGTGTAGTAAATTAAATAATCTCTTTGATTTCATTGTCAACCTGTCTAAGCTACGACGCTTGAACATAATAGGAAGTTTAAAGGTTTATATAATCTCTCTGATTTCATTGTTAACCTGTCTCAGCAGTCGCTATTTCTTAGTGCATACCTGGTTCAGATTGTTTCATTTAACATCGTCACTAACCCCCTCTGAAACTCATCACTGTGTAAAATGAAATTAATGTTCCTGCTCACTAAGTGATTACTTGATTTTGTATTGCTTTAAGGGATGTAGTTGTGTGAGGGGATGCGTAGGTTCCAAACAGCATGACTGCGTACCAAGCTTCCAATTTTTAAGAGACTTTTTCCCCTATGCATTTATTCGTCCTTGATACTAAGGGCTTCCTTGCGTAGGCCAAAAGCCTTTCTTGAATTTGATCAATCTTATCTCTTTCTAATCATTCATCTTACTTGTATTCAGGCAAGATCTTCTTGAGAACGGAATGCAATCATTCTAAAATTGACTCATCTCACCTAATATTTACCATTATACCCTCTGTAGATTCGATGGCTTTGAATGTCTATCTACAACCGATAGGTGCATGCTCATTGAATTAGAACCTTTAGTGTGGAAAGTATAGGAATTTGTGTTTCAATCTAAATCTTTATTTAATTTATATATATAATCATTTTATATGCATTATATGCATATGGTGGTAGACGATTTACATATCTATGTTGTGGTCTTGTAAAAGTAGACCCATGCTTTAATAAATTGATTGTAGATGATTAACTAGGAACGAAAGGAAAACAGTATTTACATATCTAGATGAATAAAGAGTTTATTTAGATAGGTAAATTCGGTGTTTAGATAATGAGCTATAAGAAATGTGTAAAGAATTATAAGAGGAAGTCTAATCTATTCTATAAGGGTTGTTTTGAACTATTAAGCTCTACTATAAAAGTTAGTTAGATATACGCAAGGAAAAATAGTTATATTTATTTATTTTGAGTTATGTGAGTGTTTCTAAAAGTATAAAATGTAAATTGAGTGTCTTTTAGTAATTCTCATGTAGTACATGCACTATAATGAATATTTTATAACATTATTATGAAGATCTTATCCTTCTATAAGAATCACTAAACTCTAGAATAGTAGACAATAATAGATGCCTTTTATTTGTAATATAACGCTTCATCATATAAGCGTTTACTTATCAAGATATTGGCATAAGATGGTGAGTGAGAGGTTGTAAAAGTCGTCACCTTGATGAAGTCTTTTGGTTAATAAACCTTAAACTCTATCCATTATTTCTTTTAATGATTTCTTAGAGCTATACTTGAATATGAGAGGAATTTTTGAGGATGAATAGGATGATGCTTCTATAATAGTTGTGCATTGTGATTCGTTATATAAGTAGATATTGTTGGAAGTTGCGAAGGTTTGATTTTTGCGATTGATATTGAAGTGGGTGGATTTTTTTAATCTTGATAGAGTTTGAAGAATTTGATGCGATGTTTTTCACTATTTGTTCTACTATTGTCACCTTGATGGAAACCATTGTGTAGATAATTTGTTGTCTTCCAGAGGATAGAGGAGATATGATTTTTATTTTAAATTTTTGCAAGGGTTGGTATGGGAGCCGACGACCTAGGAGGATCGCCTTGGGTAACCCGTATCAAGCCTGGTGTATTTATTGAGTTTAATGTTGTTTCACCTGAAAGCAGGTGGTTTTATGATTCTATCTAGTACTTTGATGATGGTTGATCTTGCACTTGGATTGTTTTTTTTATGTGCCTTGAGCCTTGCATTTGAATGTGGTTTTCATTACTTTGAAGTTCTAGCGCGAGATGGTGCATGCCTCTCTTGGTGTAGCTATTTTATTGGATTATGTTTCTTGAGCAAGTAGGCTTTCCATTTGAGTTTTTGAGATATGTTGTTAGTAGGGGAGTGGTTCTTCATGGGGGCGGGCACACAAAGTGGTGCCTAGGTAACTCATGTGGAGTTAGTCTAATAAGTGAAAACTAAATCAATACATTAGGTAGTCTAAATCACTTAACTGTATAAATTATGCCTCACTCATGGACTCAAGGGCTAGTTCAGACTTGGGGATGAGTTGAGAAGGCCTGGAATGGCAAGATCGTTATCTTGTCTTTATGAAAGATAATCGATTCCACATTAGATTGCATGTGGGGCCGATTTTTGTAAGAGGTCACCAGGGTAACCCAAGTTGGGGGTCGGGGCCTAGGAAGATTCACCAGGGTAACCCATGCAACATTGCAATGACACTCCACCCTTTAACAACCATGTATGCTTTGTTTCCCTCTAAGTTATTCTTGGGCCTCTGGAAGCACATGTTGGCATTTGTATGTTGATGCTTTATTGGTTATTCCTTATGTTGGGCACATCTTGTGTTGGTTATATCTTGTGTTGGAGGTTGCCTTATGTCATTGTGGATCTTGTTGTGAAGTCTTGTATCCTTGTTTTGTTTGATGGTTATTGTTGGGGTCCTTCTTGTCATCTCTTAGCACGGGGGGTGGGCCTTAGGGTCCACATGGTTGGGTGGAATGTGCTATGCACCCCATTGGGTCCCTAGTCATCAATTGAGAAGTGCGAAATTGTACCTTGCAGTGACTCCTGAGTTGAACCAGAGTTGGATCCAATATTGCAGCTTTGTACTCCTTCATTTCAAATGTATCATTCCATTTTATTGTATCTTCCTCATTCATGTTGGGAAGCGGCATTGTAATATTGTAATCCTTGATTAATGTATTTTCCATGTTCATATTATCTTATGGTTATTGGTGTATACTTACCTTTCATGTGATGTAATGATGATGTTGTGAAAAGTAATGCAGTCATGTAAACCCGAGGGATTTGTTATATGTAGTTAATGTTTAGTTTCATTTCATGTGATATATGATTATTATGATGTATATTAGTACTTTTAAAAAAAATTGGTGCCATAAATGTTAGATGTATTAGTATCCTTTGGGGTTGCTTGGTGGGGCATTACAGATATTATACTCAGTATCTCTAATCTCAACAAAATTAGTAGGACTATTCTGTGGAATAACATACCTATTACATGTAATGCTCCAGTAGGGTTCACCAATGCATCTCAGATGGCACTCCATTCGAGTCTTCCATAAAAAATATTTTTTTCCATCAAATCTCATACTATCCTTGTATGCCGCCATCCTAGATCACCTCAAGTTGTTAAACTTCTTCCAAGGAACCAAGCTCTGATACCAATTGTTGGCAACACAAGGGTAGACAACTGAGAGGGGGGTGAATTAGTTGTCGCTAAATTTCAAATTTATAAAACTTATTAATCCTTATTCTCATATTTGATCAATATCAATGAAATCATGAATCAACAACACATCAAAAACACGCATAACACCAAGATTTTTCTGTGGAAACCCTGTTACGGGAAAAACCATGGTGGAGGTCAGTCCATAAGATTATACCTTGTTAAAAGTATAAGAAGAATAAATTGGGAATTCACATGCATTTAGGAACACTACCTAGAGCTCACTACTCAATTACAATGGAAGACACACTATATTATAGAAAGATTCAGATTACAACCATCCAGATTTTGAACTGAGAAAATAGCATCTGCTAATGCCTGATTACAGTTCCGATTAAGCACATGAACACTTCTTCACTCTTCTTCACTCTTCTTCACAATCTGCTTTTCCTTTGAATGATTAGAACATTATTCACACATACACACTCACTCACACACTTCAATTCGAATAAACAATCACTCTTATATATCCACAATAAGAAATTTCATCGCTACAAGTCAGCCACAAAGAAATAATAAAATAAATACTAATAGTCGACCCAAATCAATAGATAATTTTCAATGTGAATCAACCAAGGTCAGCCACAACTTAGTGAGGACCCAAAACAACATCTCCAACATGAAAACACTTCAATTAATTTCTCCTCGAAGATCCACAACACACTACAAACACCATGTCAGCCAAGAACAAGAAAAAAATGAACATGCAAGAGGAAAATCTTAGATCATGACCACAACGATCAATGTTGACGTGCAACAAAGATAGATCAAGATCTAGAAACATTCAAAAAAATTACAAATCACCAGAGAAGCATCCGCAGCAACCGAACTAACTGGAATCACATAATCTTCAATCAAGAACACCAACTAATGTAACAAAAAAACTGTCAGAATGAAAATCTTCATAACTCGATCAAATCTTCACACAGATCTTTGAAACTCAATGTGGATAAACTAGACATAATCAACAAGAAACCCTTTAGTCCACAACCTCTGAACATTAGCATACAAAACTCACCGACAGAAAAAACTTCACTTCACCACTGACTACCTGCAACACATTTTATTAAAATTTTCTCAATATCCTCGACATATACAACTTCAAATGAATTAATGCTAATAGTGTTCACATCAATGACAACCACATATCAGCAACACAACCAAAACATCCAATAGTGTCTACATGTCTCATCAATAAGACATTTATGCTTTAGTGGGACAATTTCTACAGTCCCCTCGACAATCCGTTGAGTGTCAGAAGAAAAGAAAAAATTGGCTAAGTCATATCTTGGGCAGTGTTTTTCTAAGTTTCTCTAACTTACTGCTTCAAGGATTTTGACTAAGTATAGATCTGGTGATGTTTTTGGCACGTAGTCTAACTCGGGCGATGTTTTGCTATGTTTCGCTAGCTCCCCACCCTATAGCGCTAGCGATGTTTTGTCTAGTTTAATGAACTTATGAAGATCGTACCTTAATGTTAGTGGTGTTTTTAGGAACATGTCTAACTTACCACTCAACAAAGAAAGGTGAAGTCAACGGAGTTAGTGGATAGTGACATTTGGTGACATCAGAAGGTGTATATGTGGCATTATCCTGCATACCTCGCTAAGATTTCAGTGGGGCCCATTCAAGACCCACAGGGTCAGTGAGGAACGGTGGAGATCGATTGTTGAAGATCAACGGTGCTCACAACATGCATTGTGGGACCAATAAAGGAATCAGATGTAGTTAGTGGAATGTGATGTCACAATGATAGTTGGAAATGAATGATTACATCAAGCCCATGAGAAATGGTGTTTGATCAATGGCTGCGATCAAGAAGATCTGATGGTGCTTGTCAATTCCTTTGAGCTTTTGGAGGATCTCGACTAAGTCCCATGGGGTTAGCGGAAAGCGGTGGAGATTAATCCACATTGGATGGATATTGACCATCGGTGAAGATGGTAGGACTAGATAGTGGAAGGTGACATATGCCATTAATTGTTGGCTACAATGAATGGTGTACATTATCCCTTGTTGATCAGAAGGTCCTTGTTGAAGAGTTCGGTGGGACCAGATGGAGGAAGATGACGTATGCTAGCATTGAATGATGGAGATTGCAATTAGGAAGATCTGAAAATGTCCGTAGTGAATCTAGTGGGACCCAAAAGGATGGTTATGATGGTAGATTGTGATGTGTGTTGACAAGTGGTGAAGAGTGATTGCTTGATATACCAACTCACATCGTTGTTATGAGTTGTGTGGTGATGATGTGGATGACAAATGGCAACAGCGTTCTAACCCCGTAAAGTTTGTGTGGGCCCATTTTCAAGCTCACAGGATGATCAAATTTTGGGTGCATGTCTTGGTGGACCCCACATATGGAAAATGGTATATGAATGTGATCAACGATGGAGATCAAAAGGTAGAAGATCCATCAGTCAAGATTGAAGGATTTGAAGAAGGTTAATTTGACAATCATGATTTAAGGTTATTGTGCACTATGTGATCACGATGGTTATGTGATCAACAACAGAGATTTAAACAATGGTTTATCAAATGGTTGTGTTGTAAAGTTGTGACAATAAACGGAAAGCGGAAGATCATGGCACGAAGTCAGTAGATCAATGACTAGAATTCAAAGAATAAAATTTGAAATGGCTAACTCCATGTGAACAAGGGTTTCGACTGGTAATTGACATAGGAGAAATAATTAATTGGTCCAACTATACAAGTGATCAAAGAAAATGAAGATTTGATCTTTAAGGAAGCGAAATAGACTACAGAGGTGATCAAGATCTGATCAGATCTATTGAACAGGAGAACACATTTAATACATATTTGATCGTAGGGTTTCATGTGTTGTTATTCTTAGCAAATTCTTTATATCTGAATTCAATGTTGTGAGGCTTGATGCAAAGATTTTGTAATGAATATTTTTGGAAAACCCTAACTGATGATCAAGATTAGAATTGGATCCTATTGTAAAGAGAATGCATTTAATGTATTCTAGGTTTAGGGTTTTGCAGGTCATTTGGTTTAGCAGATTCAATGAATTTGTATAGTGTGTGTGTGGATTGATGCATCGACAACTTGCTGGTGAAGTTTGCAAGGAAGGGAAACTCTAATCTGATGCACAAGTTGATGTAGATGGTTGAGAGAATCTCGAGGTAGAGATTGTAGGTTGATGAAAAAGAAGATAAGAAAATATTGTCAAAGAGAGAAGTTTTCACGATGTATGTGAATTGAGAGAACTGCCTACAGTTGGATTGTGTACTGAGCAAAGTTACATCTTGTCAAGTATGTTGTAGACATAGGAAGAGTAAAGTGATGTAGTAAGTCTGCAAGAAAGAGAGCAATAGAGTAGAAAAAGAATGTGCATGCAAGGAAGTCCGAGACTGTAACATAAAACATCGTTTAGGTGTTGGTATTCATGGTGAAGAGGTATAATGCAAAAAGATAGAACAATGATTGTTCTATGTGTAGAGGAGAGTGCATAGCAGGGGTGTGTTGTTGAGAGTGTGGCTTCAATAGCATAAAGTAAGTTGTAGTAAGTGCAACAATGTATTGCATGTATTGATGCATCTCAGGTTTTGTAGAACCAAATCTATGCATATTTGAAATTGTTATCACAGGGGTTGTAGCCTCATTGAACTGAGTTGTAGCTCAAACTAGGTGATTGTAGTCTCCTCATAGTTGTAGCTCCTAGAACAGGGTGTAGTAGCATCTAAATTAGGGAGTTGTAGCTTCCTTGGGTTGTAGCCCTAAACATTGTAACAGATAGTTCATTTGTGACGTTGGATTTGAGCATTAGACTCAAGTAGCCTTTGTCACCATATTTTTTCCCATCTTGGGTTTTCCACATATATCTGGTGTTGTGGGAATTTGTGTTGATTGTCTATTTGCATGTTTATGTTTGCATCTTTAGTTTTCAATCTACAAAATAAGAGTTGAATAAGAAATCTGCACAATTTATTTGGATTTAAGGAAGTAATATGTATAAAGGTTTTGAGGGCTAAAGTTTTAGTATCTACTGATTCACCCCCCCTCTCAGTAGATCATTGTGTTCCAACACATTTTTTTATCAATATCACAACTACAACCAATTACTCCCAGGATATGTTCTATTTTTATGTCCCACACAACTCTCTTCCATTTTGATGAAGATTTAGGAACTATTCCATTGATATATGGAAAAATATTAAGCAACCTACAATGTGTGAGGATTCCATCTCACAAAGACTTAAAGTTCCATTGATTTAACCTTATTACAACATGATAATTTTTATACCCATATTAAACTCCTCAATTTAGTCACACAATAGACTAATCAAGAGACATAAGCAAACAAAGGCAATAGATTAGCCCCCCAAATTACTCAATCATGAAATCCCACAAGAAAATATGATTTGTGGCACTTAATAATTAGTTCAATTATAGGTTCCACTTGCCAAAAGTGAAGTGGACTTGATCTTAGTGCATACAGATTACCAAATTTGGCGTCAAGCTCAAAGTAATTTTTTTACAAATAATGAGATTAATCTGATCACACCACTAGAAAGTACACAAAAAATTACGGACTTTCAAAAAAAAATCACTCAAAAATGTTACCATAGGAGCAATAATGGAGCCCCAAAAGTTTTGAAAATGAGAACGGCTCAACAACACCTATGAGAATCTACAATTTATGAAAAACTAGGCACCAAAATCAAAATCTAATTGCACCACCATAAATATCTTGAAATTCTACCACAAATCAAAAAAAAAAATCTCGAAAAAGGAGTCCATATGACCAAGTTATGAGCCTCTGAAGTTTGCCTCCAAAATTAACACTATCAACAGAGAAGGGGTCCAAATGGAGTGACCTATTCACAACCGTTTGGCCGTCAAATTTAGGACAATAAATATCGATGGCTGACTAAACGTCAAATTTAACATAGTGATAAATGATGATCATTTGGCCATCAAATTTAACACAGTGTTTTCTGACGGTCATTTGGCCATCAAATTTAAGAGTCATGATAAAAAGCTGATTTTTTTCCTACACGAAAATATGAAGTATTATATATGAAAATGGGGGTTTTTGGGCCTTTTAGGCACAATCATGAGGTCCATTTTGCCCCAATATGCACCTTGGAAAATCTCAAGCTTGAATCACCCTCAAATTTGAGAAGGGGTTTTGCAGCTCTGAAGCTCTCATACCATGTTAGAGTCACTCAAGGACTCAAGCCTCCAAGACCGTCTGCAAAATCCAACATCAATCTTCTACAAGAGAGAAAATAAAGAACATGAAACTACAATAATGGATGCAAGATGTGGCCAATATGCAATACTCAAGATTGCAATGATATATTAGACTTACACAACACTCAACTGAGCTTTAGATGAATGAAATGTACATATCAATCCTTGCTTATATAGGAAAGGAGGGAGATAGGATTATAGATAATCATGACAAGTGTCTTAATCCTATCACATGAGACAAATAAGTCATAACAACCTCAATGCAACTATTAAATACATGAGAGAATTATTAAATGCCTAAATAACTAAAAGTAAATAATGAGACATGGCCCCATTATAACTAACTTCTAGAAATGACAACTAGGAAATTTAACTCCTAAGTAAACTTATAATAATGTGAATAGGACCTCACTAATAACTAGTTAGGAAATAACCCCATTCACACCAACAAAAACCAAGACTAGTCTTAATGAGGGTTGATCTTTGGGAGTTGGTAATAACCTCCAAAATTATGGTGATCTTTCCAAACTTCATGCTTTGATCTAATTGATCATTAAATTCCTCCAACTCTTTCCTCAAGGAAACAAATTCAAGATCCAATTCTCACAATCCAATTCCTTTTCCTTTAGCTGATCTCTTACAACTTCTTCTATTCATTTTGCTTCCTCAATTTGAATCTTTAGATTCATGATCATATTATTTGATTCTTCAAGATTTTGAGATGTTTTTTCTTTAGTTTCACTATCCTCTTGAATTCGTGACTTTAGTTTCATATTTATTTTCTTGAGCTTCTTGAACTTATGATACAAAAAATTGAGTTCCTCTTCAAGATCCACTTCTTCATCATATTTGATATGTTCTTTTAAATTTCTTTCTTCTTTTCTTTTATCTTCATCAATTTTTTCTTCTATCACCATGAATAGTATTTCTGCTCTATCATTATCGAAGGAGCTTTCACTGATTTCTTTGGATGAGCTAATTGCTTCTTGGATGTAGAGACTCTTTTTGTGCTTTCATAAGTTATTTTCATGCTTGCCTTGTATGCTCTTTTTCTTGTTATGGTGATATTTCCTTCCTTTATTTTTTTTCTATTCTTATTCCTCTTCACTACTTTCACTCTAGGCCTATGGACACTTAGAATCAAAATGACCTATATTGCCCAAATTGAAAAATTTAAGAGTATAATTCCCTTTGTGATTGCTAGATACTTTCTTGAGCTTCCTCAAAAGTGAGATTCTTCTTCATCACTTGAAATTTCACTTCATTTGTATCCTTTGTTATTTATCTTCATGGATTCTTTGAAAGCATCTTCTCATTTTGATGAATTTTACTTCTTTGTCCCCATTTAAATTTTCATGAGGATCCCATGCAACTCGTCCATGTTCAAAGTGTCTAGATCCTTGATTTCTTTGATGGAAGAAATTTTTGAATAAAATCTCATGGGGAGATATCTTAAAACCTTTTCCACAATTATGGATTCTTCCATCTTTTCCCCAATTCCTCTAATTGTAATTACAATCTCATCCACATGGAGGATATAAGTTGCAATTTTTTCTTCATCCTTCATTTTAAAGCTTCCAAATTTTCTCCTATGTGTTTGAAGCTTAGATTTCTTAACTTTTTCATCTACTTAATAGATATTCTTCAACTTATCTCAGATGTCTTTATCTGATTTACAATGCATAAATTTCACAAACTCTGATTAGGATAATCCACACAAATTCTCATTTTTTGATTTGGCATTATTTTCGCTTTTCATCTTTTCTATCTAATCCATTGGGGGAGACATAGGGGCTATGTATCCAGTTTCAACCAATTTCCAAATATCATATCTAGAGCATTCAAATAGGTTTCCATGGTTATGCTCCAAAAGGTATAATTTGTTCCATCAAAAAATGGTGCCTTATTTGAGGAGAACCCATATCCTTCAGCCATGTGTGCTTCCAAGATCTACTGTCAAGTGATTAAGATATTTCCAAAGGAACCCACTATAATACCAATTGATGAAACACAAAAAATTATGTTGAGAAGGGGCTACATCAGTATAAGTCTATCTTTTATCAATTTAAACTTTAATAATCATAATGAATCAATCACAAAAATCCACACATAAGATACACAAGATTTTACATGGAAACCCTTACAAGAGAGAATTATGGTAAAATATTGAGCTTGTATGAAACCTTCCTACAAATTTCATTGGCAGCAACCCATTGGAGACACCAATCCTTGTTGAACATAGGTTTTCATTGATGTCAAAGGATTGTCAGAGGTTTTTGATATTTTTTATTAAATGGTATCAGTGTCGCAATCATAGGTTCAAATCCCCTTGAGTGACGTTGAGGGGTCGATTCTTGGACTAATCGTCAGTGTCTCCCTTTAGATTTAGGGTATGGACTAACCACCTCCTATGGATCCATCTACCTTGGGCATTTGTATTGGGCATTAATAGTTCAATCTTTCAGGGCAACGAAAAAATCGTGTTCCAACAATCCCCACCACTAAGCACCAACTCAACAAGAGACACCAATCTCTTCTAGTGAGAGGAACCAACCTCCCAATCTCCTCAATTAAGATTCTCCAACCTCAAAATGAATATTATGTTTTCCTTCTTGAGAATTTTTTCTACAATATGCTTCACAAGCCTACCTTAATGTCTTCTCACATTTTCTCCTAACATCATTCAAATATACTTAAAACCTCTTTCAAAAAATTTCCATGATTTTTCTCCATTTTCTTCCACAAATGATCTCACATAGCTCTCATGAATCTTTTCTAATAATTTGTACAAATCTTCTTTAATAAAATCTTATTTCTGCTCTTCATACAAATATTATTCCTTTAAAATTAATTTCTTTCAACTCATTTTCAACCCTTTATTTATACTTTCCCAAGTACCCCTTCATCCAAAGGAGGTGACTCCTCCAAGGGGGTCGACCAAAACAACAACAAATTATTTTTATTTATTTTATTTTTCTTGCACAAGATGGGTGCAAATCTCAAGGGGGTCGTGCCTCTTTAGGAGGCCCATATATTAATTTATTTTTTAATTAAATTATCCCCATCTTGGGGTGGAATGATGAAGGGAGTTGTTGCTATTTTTAATATTATTTTTTGTCCATAGAAGGTGGTAATTTTTGGTTCTTCTGACTATCCCGAAGATTGCACGTGTCTCCACGGGCCCCAAGAAAACTAAAATAAAATGAAAAATACAATATTTTTGGGTTATACAAGATTTCCCTTACACCATTGGATGCTCTTGCATCAGTAGACCATGATACTAGAAGATAGTGATGATATTGAAGGGGTTAAGCTTAACAATGGGAAAAAAATTCATAAACATGGCAATCAAGTTAACAAGGGTATAGTGCATTCTTTGTATTTTAAAACTTTCTAATAGCATTTCAGAAGAAAAAAAATGTCAAAACTGTGAGAAGAGTGTTAAGATTGTGATGTACTTTGAAGCCTATTTTTTATCTTGTTTCATCTAAATCTTATAGTCTTAGAGAGATTTTCCACCTATCACTACTACAAGAAAATCCTTTGGCTTTCATTGTTGTTAGAAAGTAAGCATGTAATGAAAAAGTATCTCTAAATTTAAAACCCTTGTAAGAAAGCCATCTCCCTAGTCATTCATGAAGGTTTGTACTAATGTATTAAGAACCTAGTGTTGAATGGATTCACTAAATTTTTTGAAACCCTTTCCAAACCTTTGTCAAAATGTCTTACTTTCACAAGTATTGAAACTAGTGAAGAGTTATGATATTTTGTATATGCACAATAAAAAAATCTTTGTTAAGAGTTTGAAACCCTCAATTATATTCTAGGGAATATAAGGAGCATGATGTAAAAGTCTAAGAAATAAATCATAAAGTGTAATGGTGAGATACTCAAGCATGCTATTATAAAAAGAGAACATGAGATAAGAAAGGATAGTCATACACCCATACACCAATTTGATGGATAGTGAGGAATGAAGTGGACGTATGTCAAGAAGCCAAATGCATCATAAATTTTTATGGGATAAAAGGAATGGATAAGGTCTATAGGTAACAAAAGGCATGAATCACGATAATGAGAAGTAGCATGAACCATTAAAGAACAAGAACACATTTTAAGGAGATAGTTATTCACAATATATAGGCAATGACAACCCTAAGAAGATTAAAGGAAGGGAATTTTCAAATAATCAAGCAAGAAAAATCACACACCATATGACAATATAAGACTATAAAGAAGGATAAAAATGACATCAATGATTTATGATTTTATTCCCAACTAAAAACTACATGAAGTTGTTTTACGTGGCATTCAAGGTAAGTGAAAGTCAAGGGAAGTGACAGTCTCAAGGAAAGTGGCAATCAAGTGAAGAATTTACCCAGAGACTTGAGAAGTAGGACGACTATCAAGCATGAACATGAGGAGCAAGAAGAGAAAGCTACATAAGCTTGTCAAAATATAAAATAAAAACCTATACACATATTGCTGGAAATTTTTTGTCATTGATGTCAAAGGGAAAGTCAATGACAAACTTATTACAAGTTTAATTGTGCCAAATTTGTGGCACTGTTACTTAAATACCATTTGGAAAGGAGGATTTAATCATTTTCCAAAATATATATTTATTATATACATAGGTTGACCCATGTCTAGCACCCATTTGGAGGATTTTTTTTTATAAAAAAATAGAATATACAAAAAATATTAAAAATAGCAACAACCCCCTTCATGATGCCACCCCAAGGTGGGGATAATTTAATTAAAAAATAAATTAATATATGGGCCTCCTAAAGAGGAACGAACCCCTTGAGATTTTCACCCATCTTGCACAAGAAAAATAAAATAAATAAAAATAATTTGTTGTTGTTTTGGTTGACCCCCTTGGAGGAGTCTTGATGATATGGTCCTTATTTTTAGTAATTTTCCCTTATGGTCCTTATTTATTGAATAATAGAGTAATGCCTAGTCCCCTTCATGGAATTCTTTAGTCTTGATGAGATGGTCATGTCATTTAATTCTTTATTTTTGCATAATTTTGTATGATGGATTGTGTTGTTTATTTTTTAGAACCAAACTCGATCTCACCAAATGCCTATGAATTTTCCACAATTCAATGATAAGAAAAGGCAAGGATTGGCCAATAAACAAGTAAAGCATTGCTAAACCTCTACTTCTACTCTTCGGGCTATGTGAAACCTAGGAGGGTGATCCTGACAATGTTTATATGATGCTCTCGTGCCATTTTATCATGAACATTGAAAGAAATAGATGTATTCCCCATCAAATGAAAATAGACAAAATTTCTTAAGTATTTGGTTGACCCTTAAGCCAATTACTATCTACAGCAAGGAATAAATGATATTTCATAATGATATGTTGTAATCGAAGGTGTTTAAATGATTTTCATTCTTATTTGTGCTCTTGGTCAAGTGTAGGATTGACTCATTTGCATTCAAGATAACCAGACAAATAGACCAGTGCTTTGTCTTTGGGTAATGGAGTCACATTTGTAATAATCTATAATACATTAGCAATTCATACCAACATTTGTGGACTATTGATGTATTGCATTACAATATTCAATTCACTATGTCAAAAGAAAAAACTACTTAGCAATCCTAGAATCTTCCCTCACAAACCTATGATCTTATTTAAGCATTTAATTTGTTCACTAAACCAAAGTAGAGATAAAAGCACCCATTCAACCAAAATGATTGAAGATAAACAAAAGATCCTTAATCATTTCATTTATAATTTGGAAGAGAAAATACGTAGGAGAGAAATATGCTTTTGAACTTGCATTTTCATTCATATATTGTTGCTACTTTAAAACTAATTAAGCTCATTACAAATTAGCTTATACTATAGAATTCGTACTAATCTATTCATCTGCGCATGAATTTACAAATTGCTCTCACATGAGCTCATTTTTTGACCTAGACCACTTGAGACCCAAAATTTGAACCCCTATAACTAGCCCTCAAATCCCATTTATAGAAACATGGGAGCAACAAGCATCAAGCTAAATTACCATTTCAGTCACATTTACATTTGACACTCAATTTCATTTCAATTCCAAAACTCCCTAGATAGTTATAATTGCACTTCCATCTAGAGGGAAACCACAAGAAACAAAAACCCATAAAGTTCATTGAAGAAGATCAGCTAGCCTTCCAAAAGGAATCACTAGTTGTTGCAAAAAAATGAAAATCTCATCCATGTCAACCAAAGAAACTTTCCATATTAGCACCCAAGACAAAAACTTATACGCTTGTTGAAAAAGACAAGCGGTGTCATTGAAAACAAAAACACAGAACCAGGGTGCTACTCTAATTCTTTAGAATCAAATTAGGCATGTCCCCTTTGTGATTTTGCTGAAACTGGAGAAGCCACTACCTCTCCATCATCAAAATCCTCTCAACCTGCCAATTTGACAAGGTATTGAGCATACTCTAGGTTAGTATCTCATTTATCACTCAAAGGACTAGTTGAATCCTCCATGGCAGAGCTATGCATCCCCATATAAGAATCATAAGACTTGTGGTACTTATTCTTCCTCTTCCCACAAGACTTATCCAATTTCTCACCAAACTCACCCTAGTTATGATCAAAAACCCTACTCCTAGGGTTGTAAGCGCTCCAGACACCACCCTTCGCAGACTTCTTATGGGCTCTCCTCTTCTCATTTGTCTTTGTAGGAGCTCTTGGTATGCCTTATTCAATTTTAGGTGTATCATCTTAAAGTTCAAGCACACCAATCCTCCTATACCTCCTAATTGGTTGGAAAGAATCACTAGGCTTATTCATTCTTACAAGAAATAGAACAAGAACTAGCAGACCTTCACTTCTAGGAAAACTCACTGGTTTATGTTTGCAGAAAAAAACACCTAGACCCACAAAATACTTATTGGCCCAAAATAAAAATTGTAGACAATAAAACCCTCACCACCCCAGGAAATTAGAGCTCACAAGCTAACTTATACATAATTGAAACAAAGCAGGTATAAAAACCTACTTTGTTTAATAGGACAACTGAGGAGGGGTGAATCAGTTGTCATAGATTTTAAGCTTTAATTCAATCAATGGAACTAGTACATAAAACTACTTAAATGATTAATCATCAAATATCAATGAAGAAACTCAAATCCAACACATAAACACGGTAAAACCAAATTTACGTGGAAAACCCAATAAGGGAAAAACCACAGTGAGGATTAACTCACACTATAGAGAATATCAAAACCAATTACAAAAAGGCTCACTGCCTGAAACAAGGCTTGCTACCTAAAATAAGGACTCACTGTCTAGACTCACTGTCCATAGGGCTACAACCCGGAGGGCTCACTTCCATAGAGATACAAAGAAGACAAAGAATACTAGATACAAGGAGACAACAATCTCAATTCAACAAAGGATTCCACCACAATTACTTGATCAACTTGTATGAATGATAGAGTTTTCCTTCTGCTCACTACATCTGGAAACTCAACATTAAGCTTTGCATTGATCTCCCACACACAACTCACACACACTTTCTGAATAGCATTAATGTCACATCTACACTTTCACTTATCTTCCTTTTCTAATGTATGATTTTCATTACTAGCTCATCCTGTATATATACTATCTTCAACCTTGAAAAATATATAAAGTCAGCCATCCAACTTAAAATTTGAATTAGGTTGGCACCAAAAATCCTAGGGTGGAATTAGAAGGAGGGTGACCCAAACACACACTTCACTCACTACAAAAAATCCCTATGATTTGCTCCACTTTTTGCTCTATTTTTTGCTTCCACCCACTATTTTAATGTATTTTTTGGCAATTTTTTGAAAACGTCGGCGCTATTTATCGAGATGGAAATTTTTTTGGCTTTTATTGCGTTGATCCGTATAATTCAGTGCCAATCTAGGCGCTAATTAGCACCCTAAGTAACATTTTCTTTAGTTCTGATATTAGCTTCGAGTGTAGCGCCTCTTTTAGCTCTAACTTTAGCTTCAGGTTTAGCACCAATTTAGACACCCCTATATCGAAGAGACTTATTTATATGTCTCATTGAAACATAACTCTTGGATATAACGAAGTAATGTCAATGAGACATTGAGATATTGGTAAGACAAATAAGATTGTCTCATCAACACTCTTCAAGTAATGATCAAAAGCATACACCGCTATACCACCAGGAAGGTGAGCAACATATGTGGTAGAGCGGTATACACCGCAACCCTGCAACAATAAGCCTTGAGCAAGGTGGTAGTGCGGTAAACAATAGAAGGAAAGGTAAGAACACCGCTATACCGCAACGATAATCACAAGTCTCCCCGACATGGCAGAGTTACACCGATATATAAAGAAATACCGCTGAAGGAAAATATCAATGAGACAGTAGCATATCGGTAAGAGATATTAACTTGTCTCATCGACAGCGGAAACCAACATTAGAGGAACATAAGATCTAATGTTGATGAGACATTGAGATATCGGTAAGAAAAATAAGATTGTCCTATGGACACTCTTCGGGTAATGATCAAAAGCATACACCGCTATACCGCCGGGAAGGTGAGCAACATATGTGATAGAGCGGTATACACCACAAACCCACAACAAGAAGCCTTGAGCAAGGCGGTAGTGTGGTAAACATGGCATCATTAAAATTTATAGCAATAAATGCAAAAAATTCACATCAGTCGCCAAAATTAAATGCTATTAAATTATTAAGGATTACCAAAACTAATATGACTGAATACCATGCCATCCAAAGATAAGTGATTTTTCCCAATATTGCGCTCAATTTTAGTGCACTAGCATGGAAGGAGCTAAGGATACAAGAAGAATTCCTGCAAGTGTGAAATACTCGAGTAAGTGCACAAAAACTCTCTGAAAGAGCTCTATTAATATAAAACATCTTTCAAGGTTTTGTCATCTAAAGCCATAGTAGAGAAAATTGAAACATGCCTCCTAAAAGAAAACAATCAGAAGTAAAAGAAAGTTACCCTAAAATTAAAGATGAAGAACCTAAAGTAAAGAAAGGACCACTCCATCAGTCCATATTAGATATACTTCCCGGGTCTACTAAAGAGGGTAATAAAAAATTTCTCGTGGACACCGCACAAAGTTGTAGGGATGCCCTCATTTCCAAATCTGGATGGGACCTATTTTGGTATTTTTACAATCAAAGAAATAAGGAGATTCCAGTGTCAAACGCTTGGATGTTGGATATAGCAAGGTTGATTTTCCCAAATGTGTTTGTTGATGTAGAATTTATCAGACTGCTAGCCAAACACTATCACTCGGCTACCAAAACAGTAAAGTTTCCAAATGGCACAGTATTGGTAGAAGTAACCAGAAAAGCCATCATTGATTGTTTTGGCTTAAACAAGCAAGATCTGACCAAGATAAACTTGCAAAAAAGTTAGGAGGATTATGCTAGGTTAAAAAAGACTTATAGAAGTGATGAGGTACCCCTATATATGAAAAGAGGCATTGGTAACATAACATTCCCCATCTCTACTACCACTACTGAACCATTTAATGTCACAGATTTTTAATATTACTTTGTGGATACATATTTAGCTCTTTGCCAAGTGTTGGGGATAGATGCTCAAGGTAAAATGCCAATAGGCCTAATGATGATGGCCATGAGAATTCAAAACCTTAAAACTAATATTGAATATAACTTTTCTTCATACCTTGAGAAGGCATTAGATGATGAATTCTCCCAAGTTATAGAGGATAGAGCACCGATTACATTCAGACACTATTCCATGTGTCATTTGATATTATACCAGAATAGGGACCAATGGACTAAAAGAATGGACTTGGCTACAGTAGATGAGCAAGGGAATCCCACACCTATCTAGAAATGGTGCTATATTTGGGACAGTCGGTGCAAGAATTCAAGCTTTGTTGTATTATATGAAGACTTTGTACACAGAATCCTTAAAGCTCTTTGGTATGCAATACCAATATTTTCAACCAAAATGTTGCAACTAGTGAGACCTTTGGATTTAAGACCAAAGCAGGGTCATACACATAATTTTGGAGTTTGGTTCTCCCTCCTAGAAGTTACAATAATAAGAGTTTATGGATGCCCTATTGCTCCACACATACTACCAAAATTCATGCCCCTCAGATTAGCATTTCTTGAATTTATGTGGAAAATTATGTGGATGGAAAAATATGTAATGCACAAGTAGAAGAAAGGAACTTTCCTTCCAAACCAAACCAAGTGTGAAGATTGGACTGTAGGCTCAAACACACTAGAGGAGTTACAATATTATTTGAAGACAAGATATGCATTGAAATCTTAAAAAGAAAGAGCCTTTGACCCTGAAAATAATATGAATAATATAAGGCACAATCTTCTTACCAAAATGATAGTGCCACACCAAGTGGATTTTGAAGAAGATGTCATAAGGAACTGCATTACTTATAGTGATGTACGTAGTAGAAGGAAAAAATGGGAATATATGAAGAGGTTTGACGAAAGGATGAAGCGGAGGTCCAAGGATTTCCTAGGATACTTTGTTGAGGAAAAAGACCCCTCAAGATGATAGAATTTATAATTGGTAGATTTGAAGACTTGTACAGAAAGAAGGAAGCATATCTCAAACAACATCATAGTGGTGCAACTGTAGAGCATACCCCAGGTGAAACCTCTAAGCCTCCCATGGATTAGTTACCTCCCAAAAGAAAAACGATAGGAATCATTGAACAGTTAGTACCTTATGAGGATACTGAAGAGGTGGGCGATACTAAGGAAGTGGCTACAGTACTGTAGTCATTTAAAGGTGATATTGAAGTTGATCAGCCCATCCTTGAGAACAGTTCCCATAATCATGAGGAAATGATGGGTGATGTAGAAAAAACAAGTACAAAGGTACATGAAGATGAAAGGGAAATTGCAGCCAAGAGATTCATAGAAGATGATTAATTCATTAAGACTCTTGAGTTTAAGGATTTCTGGTTGAAGATGAAGATAAAATAATTTCAAGATAGGATGGAATCAACTAAAGCAAGAATTGAAGAATCAAAGAAAAATGAAATAGTAGCACAGACTTTCCAAGAATTAAGAGTTTACAACATTGACATTAGCCCCCAGAAGTCTAGAGAAATGGTATTGAAGAGCAATATGCTCATTTTCCCTGGCTTGGAATTAAATAAAATGTTTTTGCTTGATCAAGTGCAGGCTTAGGAAGATCTAATGCTAGTTGCAGAATTTGACTCCGATGAAGGTGTGAGTGGAACTGGGTATAACCCAAAGATTGAAACCTTGGCCATATGGATCAAACAGAAAAATACACAGAAGCCAAAATTATTGGATGTAATTCAAGGGATGAAAGGGGTAGCGATGGTAAGGACAATACAAGATACCACCCCTTTGGAGGCAGCCACAATGACCATGCATTCAGAAATGTTCACTCAAGCAACTGTTAAGGGATTAGAAGACAGATTGAAGGAGTATGAAAAGGAACAAAGGTTCCTAAATGATGAAGTTAATAAACTATTCATGGAGAATGTCAAAATGAAAGAATAATTAAGAGGAGCAGGAACCTCTCAAAGCAAGGAGATGGTGTTATATAGGCTTCTTATTGTTCCAAGGGATATTGTGAAGAAAATTTCTGCAGAATAGGTAAAAACTCTTGAGAAGGAAGTGGATGATGTAAAGAAGGCCAGCAATCAAACGCAGGATGAAGTCAAAAGACGAATTTGTGAAGTTATGGAAAATATTCTTGAGCATAGGATAAAATCAATTATGGATAAAATGGAGAATGTGTGTGATAGTTATAAAACACTTCAGCAGGCAATGGATCAAATAAAGAAACATATGCTTGTATTAGATCCTTTGTTCAAAAGGTGGTAGCCTATTCACCACACTTTGGCTAAGTTATGCAAAGTTCTAAAAAGAAGTCCTGATGCGCCCACAACATTAAAGCCAACTGAACAAACTATGAAGATGATTATTGATGAATTTTAGTATGAACAAGGGTTTGATAAAAAGATTGTAACACGAATGGATTTATTCCATACCTACAAATAGTGGTATATACCTAAAATCATGAAAGATGGTGATTAGTTGGAGGACTTGGATAAGTGGAAGAAAGAATTCGATTAGGTTGTTCATAAGTGTGTAACTCATATATAGTCGGAGGATGATGATACCAATCTTCCCAGGCTAAATCAGATCATGGATGGGTTGATTGTTCTTGATGCAGGATACCTAAAGTTTGTCAATGATACAAACAAATTACTAGATATTCAATGGAAAACTCATCTTGCAAACATGCAAAAGATCTAGGAATATAAGTGGCCATCAGATTTTATGGTGTATCAGTGGGAGGAAAAGTATTTTGTTTCAGAAGAATAAGACACTGAGGCGAGAGAATTTGGAAGTTTTTCAGGGAGAGGAAGACTTTGCAGATCAATGATCACGGGTCTTCTGCGTGGAATAATGGAACCATATGTCAAAATGTCTTAAGTCTTGTTATTTCCTTAATCATGCTAATTAAATAGTTGTTAGTAAAAGAAGTAGTTATGAAAGGTCGTTTCTTTTTGTAAAAGGCCTATAGCTTGTTGCTTCCTATATAAATAGGAAACCAAGGCCTAGTTTTAAATATCATCATCATATATCATTTTCATTTTGATGACTTTTGTTATTAATATATATCAATTAAATCAATATAATGGAGAACATCTTATTATCACAGATTCTCCATGACTCTGTTATCATTCTGTATTTTTCTTATGTTTTTCATACTTATTTCTTCTTATCTTTGAATGAATATCAGTTATTGATCCTCAATAATGTGCTTATGTGAATGAATATACTGATACAGTAAAGTATTTATTGTGGATGTTGGTAGAGCTGCTAAATTTTAAAAAAAATTGAGCTTATTTTTCCTTGTTACATGTTCAACATAAAAATGGAAACTATTTAAATATAATAAAGATAATAAAGTTGCTTATTTAAATAATTGTGAGTTACGTGCATTAATATTTTATTAACTTTTGTGTCTTCATGAACATATGTTGATACAAAATGAATGGAAGAAGCATCCAAGTAATCCTAATTTTTTTTGCCAACAATTCATACCAAAGATTGAACCATTTAAGGATATTGCAATAGGTATTAATTAAAGATATTATGATGATGATATATTATTGTACTTGTATATTCTATGAAACATTCCTTATTTTCTATGAAAAAGTATATATATTCTTGTACTTGTAAATATTCTTTTACTATTATGTCTATTAAATAAAACAGAGTTTGAATAAAAGATGTTTCACCCTTTTTTGTAAGTTAGTATGTGAATTATTGTTTAAGGGAAAATGTTATAGTGTTTACATTTTCAGTTTACTAGTTTCAAATCTTCATTTTCTATGTATATAAAATTGTATGTGCTCTTTATCTCAAATGACATAAAACAGTAATATCATCAGAATTAGGGTTTTCAATTTCAGCACCATCATTGTCCACACTTTTCATATCCTGTTCACTTTTAAGTACAATCATCAAAATTTTATTTTTATTTCTTGTCCCAATTAATCTTGATTCCTTTTACCACAACAGAGTAGGTTGCATGTTAAATTTCAAACATTTTCTATGCATTTTTTTGTATATATTATTTTCTTAATGCATCATTATGTAACAACAATTTCACTTCTGAGATATATAGTAAAAATAAATGAAATCATATGTTTGCTTTGTTAAGGGAAATGTATGGTGAATACCCTATGTCTTTCAGATAAGTGTGCAAGTGAAATAAGACATAACTAATTGAATCTAATTTTCTACTGTACAATTGTTTTTTTATGTGCTTTTTACTTTTTGCACGTGGATTACCCTCAGAAAGAGACTACTTATCTTTTCTCAAATGAAGCCTTTACATTTCCTATCTACGAAAGGAATTTACTACTTGACAACAAGTTCTTGAACTTCATACAAATAAAGATTGGTGTAAAAGGCCATCCCTACAAATGTTGTTTGGTCTAGAATTATAATGGAAAATAAAAAAGCTTGCTAGGAGAATAAAACAAGTTTTCAATTGTCCAAGTACAACATAATATTACTGAAGAATTTCAAAGTTTAGGCCATAAGAATCATCCTTTTTTAAACATGGATTGCAAATAATTATAAAAATTTAGAAGTCTTGGTCATTAACATTATTGTCTACTACAATGTCATCCAGTGTATCATTGTCAATGTTCATATGTTCTTTCAAGTATTTAATATTATCATCCTCCTCATCTTGACCTACATCATCTTCATCGTCATTAAAATTTGACTATAGACCATCGATATTGTTACCAGATGTATTTGGATCATCATTTTCTATACCATCCATATTGTTGTCTTCCATATCATCATCTAGCTCTGGATTGTTGTCTTCTTGTGCCTGAACATAACCATCTTCAACATCATCAGGGATGTCAATTTGTTCGATGTTCTCTAATCCCTCTCTCTCATTTTGTTGGCCATCATTGTTTTTCTCAGTATCCACTAATGCATCATCAAATAGATGCCTTAATCTTGGATCATAATGTATGAAAAATATCCATTTCAGGTCCAAAATATCTTCATAGAAAAATACTTGCACATGAATGACATACATATATTACACATTATATAAATTGTATGAACATATATACATCAATTGAATAATAGAACATTATTTTATAGACTACCTTTTTTATACAATAATTGATATAAAACACAAATTTGACAACATAGTTTATAAAACATTAGTCTGCACTCATTTATTATTCTTTGGTTTTCTCCCCTTAAGAACATCCTTAGGGAGACCTTGTTCTTCCCTCTTCTTTCGCATGGGAGTGCATTTTAAGAAGGGGTGATCAATCAATAACTCATCCCCAATGGTAAGGTCCATAATAGCCTCAACCATTATCAATCTATCTGTGATACCTTGGAATTTATCCTACTCTAATGCACAAAATAACTAAGAAATGTGAATGATAAAAGACTAAGGACACTTCAAGATTAGCCTAAAGAGTGATAAAACAAGAAGGAAAATGGACAAAACAAGATACAAACGATTTCACCTTCCTTGCTGTTGATGTCTCCTTGATTGGCCCTTGCTTGGGATGATTTTGTGTGCTCCTTAGATGGTTTTTGATGTAGCTAGATGCAAGATTGAATGTGCAAAATGATCAAAAGGATGGCTAGATGATAGTGGATGATTGAGAATGCAAATTGGCAGCATGTAGTTATGAAAATTAAAAGTGTTCTGAAAAATGCCCTTGAGGAGGGGGTATTTATAGAAGAATTTGAATTCTCTAGAGAATTCAATGGTCAAGATTGATCCAACAAGGTCAATATGAAGGGCTATGGTGGGTTGAGAACCCACAATCCCTCACATCTTGACATGTGGAGGGTGAAGTGGACAAGGGGATATGAAGTGTAAGTGAGGTGTCAAGAAGGTACATGAGGTGGAGGAAGGACATGCACCTTGGGGAGTGAGGAGATTTCCTCAAAAAGGGATTCCTTGTCCCCAAGTGGGAGTGAAAGGGACATTTGAGGAATTTTGGAATTCCTCAAAAATCTACATGGGAAAAGGAAAGGTGGTTGGGGATATAAACGTGAATTAAAAATCCACATTCCTAGGAGGATTTAGAGGATAAAAGGTGGGCTCCAAAAAAGGTGGACTTGGTCACATGTGGAGATTGTGACAAGTCCAAGGTTCTAGAAGCCTTGGAAGGATGGAATGTGAATTAAAAATTCACATATAAAAGAGGGGAACCTAGGAAGAATAAAAAGGAATTAAAAATTCCTTGGAGAATGATTAGGCTTAATTAATCAATTAGAAGATAAATAAGGATTAGAAGCCAACTTGCAAAAGTTGGAGGATGTGACACATCCTAATCAAGGATTAGGCATGTGCACATCCCTAATGAAGAATTAGGAAATGGATTAGGATTAGATGAAAATGACATGTGAGGAATTAAATAAATGTAATATTTATTTAATTTATTTGATGAAAAGAGGATTAAGGAGGGTAAGGTATTTAATTATTAATTAAATACCTTAGGATTTGGTAGAATTAAGGATATTAATTAAATAATAGTAATATTACTTAATGCTCGGATAAGAGGATGTTTAGACGAAAAGTGGTAAATTTGGATAAATTAATTATCCAAATTTGGATGTCTATATTTTGCCCCTCTTTGAGATGGTGTTACAAAGTAGCATCATTTCAAAGAATATTAAAATATAGAACCTAGAAGAAGATGGTTAGATTGGAAAAGATGCCCTAGTCATCAAAGGGATGACTAGGAAGAAAGATGATGGGGGTGAAGATGAAGAGTAGGGATTGAGGATGCCCCCTCGATAGGACATGCGTTTGAAGAGAACACGTGTGTGCTCTTGAAATAGATGATGTGATGCAAGGAGAGATAAGGAAGATGATGCAAGGTGATGGGTAAGAGAGTAAGAGAAGCGATAGGAGATGGATGAAGCACAAATGGATTTGAGGACGAAAAGTGATGTTGCCCCAGTCAAGGTACAAGCCAAAATGGGTTGATGATGGATGGAGTGTTGAGGGAATTAAAGATCCCGAAACAACACGAGGATAGGGAAGGATACATCCCACTGAGTGGTATTGATGAGGGAAGGATACATTCCAAAACACCACTAAAGGATAGGGAAGAATACCTCCCAATGATGATGATGAAAGTGTTGTTGATGAGGGAAGGATACATCCCAAAACAACACCATAGGGATAGAGAATGATGCTAATAGATGATGATGATGATGATGATGAAAGTGTTGTTGATGAGGGAAGGATACATCCCAAAACAACACCAAATGGATAGGGAAGGATACTAATGGATGATGATGAAAGTGTTGTTGATGAGGGAAGGATACATCCCAAAACAACACCAAAGGGATAGGGAAGGATACTAATGGATGATGATGAAAGTGTTGTTGATGAGGGAAGGATACATCCCAAAACAACACCAAAGGGATAGGGAAGGATATTAATGGATGATGATGATGATGGGTCAAGGATGGTAACGAGACTGGGGACAAGACTAAGGATTTGATTAGGTGATTTGTGCGAGATTTGGACTGTAGATGGATGAAAGCTCAGATTAGGGGTTTGGTTAAGCTCAGATTGGGATAAGATTAAAGCTTAGATGAGGATTGGATTGAAGATTAGAATGATTGAAGGAGATGATTGGATTGATTCTACACCGAGTTTCGGGGTTTAAAGGGCGTAAAGTGTTGACAATCAAATTTTTCCTGATTTGACAATTTTCAAAAATTATCAAATTTTGCCATTTTAGGAAACCTCATGGATGTACTATTGGGAGTCCAAATTTTTTCCAAGAAATACCCAATATTGATATAGGATGAATTGCCAACTAACATCCCAAATTCGAGATATGCATTTTGAGTTATGAGTGAAAACAATTTTACAAAATGCTGGAAAAAAACACTAAATTGGGATTTTGAGGGTCAAGATGAAAGTTTGAGGCCTCGAAAATGGGCCAAAATGGGTTCCAACGGCTTAATCCACTCGTTATCTCATAACGCAACCACCCATCAAATTTCAGCTCAAACAGACACCTGAGTCAAAAGTTATGGCTTTAGGAAGTTTCGGTGTAAAAATCAAAAATCAATTTTGAAAATTTCAAGACATGCGTTTTGTTCGGGAGCAAAATTAAACAACTAGGTCGGAATTAGTTTTTTGAAAAATATAATAAAAACGTGAATTTGGGGGGGGAGTGGTTGAGGTGGGGTGTAGCCGCCCTAACTGGGGGTGCCGCTGCCACAGCCTGGGGTGCACATCGCTGCGCGGGGCGCAAACGGGGCGGGGCCCCCCCCCCAGGGGTGACGGGGGAGCAGCCGCCGAGGAGCCGCCCCTGCAAGAATCTGCCCCGCTGCAGCCAAGCAGGGCCGCCTGATCGAGGAGAAACCTGACCCAAAGGGGGGGAAAGGGTAAAGGAGCAAAAAAAAATGTAAGAAGTAAGAGAAAGGATGAAGAGATAGGAAAAAAGATGAAAGGATGGGGGGATTGTGAAGAGGGATGGGGGATACATGCAACATGATAGAAATGGAAAATAAAATGCAATCCTAATGCAATTTACCATCTTTGGAGCACTGATTTTTGCTATAGCATATGACCCAAGATGCCAGGGTATGTAGAACCAAGGTGAATTAGTGTCTAATGCATAAAACAAACACAACAGACAAGAAGGCTATCCCAACACCCCAAAGTCGTGATGACCTTGGTCGGGCCAGGTATTGAGATAACCACAAACACAAAAGGATGCCCTAGCATAACACAAGACCTCGGGGATCTTGGTGGGTACTACGTGGGACAACCTAAGAAGACACAATCAAACAAAAGAGCAAGATATGCCCCTATGCTGACCAATCAAAACACACCATAATATGATGGATCATGGCAGCCTTGACAAGTGATGATAGGGAGCTCAAATGATAAACAAAATCCAAAAGTATCAAATCATCGCAATCAATTTCAAATGTCCTTTGCCATAGGATCAAGGGGATGGATGGGATTGATGAGGTCTGTTAGGAAGGATGCATCCTGTTGAGACCGATGATGGGTACTAAGCTAAAAGATCAATATGACGTAAGATATTCAAAACTGATTGGATTTGATGATACAAGTGGCTCTTGTTTGTTAAGAACCAGCTAGATAAGTAAGGGCATAGCTTGAAGACATGACATAAGGGAGATAAGACATGAGATTGACACACCCTAAAGACCTAGGGGCTCGAGGGCCGATCAAAGATCAGCCTTGCCTACGTAAAAGTGCAGATCCCTCGTAGTTTGATAAAAGGCTGACGACTGACCAAGATGGAGACCTTAATGGATGGTAAAGATAGGATGCACAAAAGGAGTAAAGTGGATAATGGCGATCGATGAGAGATGATAGACGAGCAAAGTAAACAATGAAGATCAATGATGGAACCCTGGGGGCAGATCAAATGACCGACCTTGCCTATATGAAAGCGCATGGGCAACGTAGTTCGACGAAAAAGACCAAAGGAAAACAATGGATAAGGGGATAAAAAGATGGGACCGAGACGACAAGATAGGATAGACCTGTTGGATTGGATAGGATGATGATGATCACATAAAGCTCAGGGATGGGATAGTTATCAAAGCATTAAAATGACTTGGGATGATGATATGATAGATAGATGAGTGATGACAAGTGATAGGGGATTGGAAAGATGTGCAAGAGAAGCAGGGGTGATGACGATGAGATAAATGGCATTGGGTTGCATGGGGGGAGGCCTATAGCCAAATACCAATGACAAGGGATTGTGAGATGGGATGAGATGGGATGAGGATAAAAGATGTAAGAATGGATAAAGATATAGGGATGGGGGAGGGGAGGGATTGTTTGGATGGATGGAAACATAAGGATTGGGAGATGAAAGGGATGCTAGGATAGATGGATATGAAGATAAGGATAAGGAGATGGGAGGGATGCTATGATAGATGGATGGGGAGATGAAGGGATGCTATGATAGATGGATGGGAGATGGAAGGGATGTTATGATAGATGAATAGGGACAGAAAGATTGGGAGATGAAAGGGATGCTAGGATAGATGGGGAGATGGAAGGGATGGGGAGATGGAAGGGATGCTATGATAGATGGATAGGGAGATGAAGGGATGTTATGATAGATGAATAGGGACAGGAGGATTGAGAGATGAAAGGGATGCTAGGATAGATGGATACGAAGAAAAGGATGGGGAGATGGAAGGGATGTTATGATAGATGGATAGGGACAGAAGGATTGGGAGATGAAAGGGATGCTAGGATAGATGATGTCTCCAAGGATTATTTCACAAAGGAAGCAGATGCCCCCACTCTAGATATGTCATATATGAGGAGGCATGAGGGATAAAAGGCAAGTGGATGGGAAGATAAAGGAGATAACTAGATGAGGATAGGATGGGTGGCTAAGGAATATGATAGAGCATGGGTGAAGGGAATGTATACCAATAGGTGTCCAAAGCATGCATAGATAGGTGCCCCTATTTTGATCAAGATCATAAGAAGGATAGAGGGAATGGGAGATAAACGAGATATGATGGTAGGATGTGGAAGATAGGTGAGATGGGGGGATTTATGAAGAGGACGGATAACAGGAAGACGAGAGCATAGCTGGAAGCATAGTGGATGGAGGGAATGCATATCAGGAAGTTGCCCCAAGTGCAGATGGGGATTTACACATGACGCCTATTTTCCAGGTTTTCATCATAGTACTTATCCAAGGTGCTTGTTTGCCAAGTTTTCACCATTGGACGAATTATTTCTCTTTACTATTTTTTTTTTTTAAATAATTTGTGGATCTTTTTGACTTTTTGGATGTCATGTAGAAGGAGATGGGTAAGGATAAGGAAGTGGATAAGAAGATTTAGAAGACATGTGATAAGGATTAAGGTGTTAAGAACCCATGTTTGAAGTGACTGTTGGATGTTGGTACAACCTTATTAGGATAAATGAATTATGCATGAGGATGAATTAGAGGGATTTGAGAGGGGAGATACATGGGATAATGGATGGGATGTTGCAAAGGGTATGGATGGAATGATGGGGTGGATATGTGACAGGGAGATGTGTTCAGGACCAACATTGGAACATGTGGTGGTGGATGTGAAAAGATAATAGGATTAAGGGATGGTGAATGTGGGGATAATGGAGGAGATGGAATGGTGAGTTTTGGGACATAAGGACCCAAAAAAAACTTAGGAGATGAAAGGGGTGTATGATTAGATTTTGGATTAGCAACTTTGGATGTTCTTATGGAGGCTTCATTTATTTTCTTTGGGATCCACATAGTTTTGATGTTTGCTTTGGTGGGCCTTTGCGGCCTACAGATTTGATTTGGATTTTGGATTTGATTTTGCTTTGCTTTAACATGTATTTTAGAGGGGCCATGGGAAGCCTTAGATTCATGTGGATGTTTGGATTTATGCATTTTTTCTTTAACAACCAAAGTGCTTTTATTAGCAATGGGATGGGTGTGAGGAGATGGATGATGTGGAGTGATGGAGGTAGGAGTATGGGGATTATGTGTAGATGGAGGATGTTTAGGTATGTTCCTTTGTTGATCCTGATTAGGATGTTTATGATGGATGAAATGGATAGGTGATGAATGGATGAAAGGATAGATAGGACGAGATGGAGGAGGTGATTTTGGGATATAGGGGCCCAAAATAGACGTAGGACCTGGAGGAAACATTGGTATGGTAGATGGAGGATTGGAGATGGTAGATGGAGGGATGTAAGGACCCAAAATGGATGAACCAGATGAAGGAGGAAGATGGACGGTTGTTTTGAGGATATACGATAGAGGAGGAGGGATGGCAACATATGATTTGGTGGAGTGATGGAAAGAGCCTACATTTCTTTTGGAAAAGGCTCGTTGGGGATGTCCAGAGGTTGTACCAACATATTTAGATGGTGAGTCTTGGGAAATAGGTCCATGACCCTGCATGCAGATTTGTTCTTTAGCTTGGATGGGCTCCAAAATACCTTGCTCATGAAGGCCTAGACCTTTTCCTTGATAGTTCATTCTCTTGAGCATTCGATCTAGGACAGGATTTTTTTTATTCTAGAAGAATGATGTGAGTTCATTATTAGGTGGAAGAGGAGGGTTGGTGTATATGCTTTTTTCTTCTTCTGCGAGGAGACCACCATGGAGGAATCTGAGAGGACCAAGGGGATATGCAAGCGGTGTGGGGATAGCATTTTTAGGCAATGATGGGGGATCATGAGAAGGAGATGATGGGGGATCATGAGTAGGGGCCATGATAGGATCTGGATTTGTGGTAGTAGGCTCATGCAATGGAGATGGAGATGGAGCAGTGGAAGCTTGAATGACAAGGGGATCATGGGATGGAATGGATGGGGGACTGTGATCTTGAGGTGGACTAGATGGGATGGTAGGATCTTGATCCGGAGAAGGGGATATGTTGGCATGCTTTGGATTAGACTCTTGGTGTGACTCATCATGTGCGGGAGGCATGGTAACAGAGTCTTGTTGGGACTCTTCAAGTGTGGAAGATGGAGGGATGGAAGATTCATGAGGTTCATTGGAATGGGTTTTGGTGCTACTAGGGGTGGGAGGAGTGGATTGGATTTGGGTGGATCTAGGAGTAGAGGGACTGGATTGGAATTAAAAAATTCGATGGATTCGGTGGTTCTTGGAGTAGGAGGAGGGGGTTCAATGGATTTAGTGGGTTCAATGGTTTCAATGGTTTGAGCAGTACTAGGGGTGGTAACATCAATATAGGTGTGGTATGGAGAAGGGTCTCATCACTAGTGACCGTGGATGATGGATCTAGATGGCATGGTTCCATGACTTCAAGATGTGGAGTTGGGGATGGCTTCTTTATCATGAGTCCTTGGAGAACTTCTGAAATGAGAGACTTGCATATGGTTGGCTTGGCTAGGGTGGTAGAAATGGATGAGGGATTATGGATTGGTGGACTAGGGTTAGGTGGAGGAATGGGATCGAATGTAGGACTAGAGTAGATGGGAGATTTGGAGTGGAGGACTAGGAGTAGATGGATGAATGGGATTGGATAGAGGACTAGGAGTAGATGGAGGACTAGGATTGGATGGAGGGTTAAGGTAAGGATATTGGAGTGGTGAATTAAGATAGGGGGACATGGATTGTAGATTAGGACAAGAGGATATAGGTGGTGTAGTGGGACAAGAGGATGTGGGGGATGGATATAATAAGGGTATTGGGATGGTGGATTAGGATGAGGAGACATGGATGTAGGATTAAGGTAAAAGGGTGTGGATGTAGGATTAATATGGGAAGATTGGGAAGAGGATTACGATAGGGGGACATGGATGGGGAATTGTAATAAGAGTATTGGGATGGAAAATTAGGATAAGAGGATGTAGATGTTGTATAAGAGGATGATGTAGATGAAGGACATGACAAATATGGGGATGAAGAAGATACTGGATATCCATTGTCAAAGGTGGCATAAGGAGCATGATTAGGCATGGATAAAGACATAATAGGATAATTGGAAGGGGTGATTGGATTGTGGAAAGTGGGTGGAGAAAGCTTACTAGATATGATAGTGTCAAGGGGATCTATGTCGTATTCTTCTTGATCGACAAGACTTTTGTTATCGTCGTCCACGTAATTAGAGTTTCCCTTGACTACTATTGATGGAGGATGAGGATTCATGATGGTGAAAGGATAAAGAGGACAGATAAAATATTTTGGATGGGAACGGATTAAAGCTCAAATCGGGATTTTGGTCAAGCTCAGATCAGGATTGGACAAAAGCTCATATTAGGATCATTGGATGGGATTGCCTTTGATTTTGATGGGATTCGGTAGACAGATGATTGGATCAGGTAGATGATTTGATGAATTTGATTAAAGTACTAGATTAGTTTAATTGGATAGGATCAAATGATTAGATGATGTTGATTGGATAATTGTGATTGGATGAACTTGATCGGATTGAGGTGCTTGGATTGATTATTTGATTAGAGGAATGGATTAGTTTGATTAGATAGGAAGAAATAAAAGGTACCACTAGATAGAGCTCAAAAAACTAAGCAATTTTGGTTTTTGGACGAAGTCGGTCCGATGCACGGTTCGTAAATGATGGCTCCGGGAAGTTTGAGGGGCATAGTCAGCTTTCTGCGGTAAATTAGGGGCGTAGTCAGCTTTCTGCAGCAAAATCAGTGGCGTAGACAGAAAAATCAGGGGTGCAGTCAGCAAAATCACGGGTGTTGTCAGCTTTCTGCAGTAAATCAGGGGCGTTGCCGCCTTTCTGTAGTAAAATCAGGGGCACTGCCACCTTTCTGCAGTAAATCAGGGGCGCTGCCGCCTTTCTGCAGTAAAATCAGGGGCGCTGCCGCCTTTCTGCAGTAAATCAGGGGGCGCTGCTACCTTTCTGCAGTAAGACAAAGTTTAGTTTTGATGGAAATGGCTATGGCAAGGATGCAAAATGATAAAGTAAGGCCATAGTATCAAAAATTTGACAGATTTTTCACAAGAAAACACTTCAAGCAAACACAATTCTATGATTAATATTAAGGGTATGGTAAGGCAAAGTCTTAATCTAGGATGCACAAGGCTTCTAGGGAGTCCTCGATATACTCTCAGTATGTGAGGCACAACCGTGAACACCAGTCCATCACAAGCGTGAGTCGGGAACCCCAGCGAGATACTGAAAGGCTCGGATCAAGTCTTCACGTCTATCTAGGTATCACCCTAGCTTCGATGCTCCGCCAATTACGACGTGACTGGATTGGGGTACAACTTTCATTCTCCCCCCTTTATATACCCCGCTGGTATGCATGGTTGGAATCGTCCCTTGGGGTGATGAAATCCCCAAGCAGGTCCCACTAAAAAGAAGACACTAACCATTTCCAACTACTCCCCAGGCTCACACGAAGTGTAAGGGGAAAGCAAAAATGAGTTAATGCCCCGTTGGGTGACACAAGAACAAGCAATCATAGCAATTAATGAAGTTTAATCCCCCTAATTAGACTATGTTCATAAACAGCAAAGGTAATTTTTTGAAAATCTGATCAAGTAGATGACCCTGCAAACAAATGTTATTTGTCTTCTTCTTCGTCCTTGGCCAAATTACGCCACAATATGCTGCAAAACGTTAGAAAAAACACCAATATCCTTGCCAAAACGATGTTAGAGGGTTACTACTTGAAAATAGCAAAAAACAGGAGCAAAAATGAAGCCAAAATGACTGTTTTACCTCCCAAACTGTGTTGTTTTGGGGTGCTGCCGCCTTTCTGTAGTGAAATCAGGGTGCCGCATTTCTGCGGTAAGGCAGAGGGCGCTGCCACCTTTCTGCAGTAAAATCAGGGTGTTGCCACCTTTTTTCGGTAAAGCAGAGGGTGATGCCGCCTTTCTGCAGTAAAGCAAAAGGGCGTTGTCGCCTTTCTGCAACAAACTTTGTCAGATTTTTAAAAAAAAGTTAGTTGTGCCCCTCCCACTGCAAGAAGAGTGTTAGAAAAGCCCTCTAAATATATCCTTAATGACAACAAACGTGTTAGAAGAAAATAAACTTTCAAATACGGGGCGCTGCCGCCTTTCTGTAGTGGCCAAGAGGGCGTTGCCGCCTTTCTACGGTAAAATGGGGGCGCTGCCACCTTTCTACGGTAAAGCAGAGGGTGCTGCTGCCTTTCTGTGATTTTTTCTTGCAAAATTCTTAACCAAAAGGGGAGGTTAAATGCAAGACCTGTTTGTGGGTCCCACCGGGTGTGCCAGAAATGTGATACCTTGGAATTTATCCTACTCTAATGCACAAAATAACTAAGAAATGCGAATGATAAAAGACTAAGGACACTTCAAGATTAGCCTAAAGAGTGATAAAACAAGAAGGAAAATGGACAAAACAAGATACAAACGATTTCACCTTCCTTGTTGTTGATGTCTCCTTGATTGGCCCTTGCTTGGGATGATTTTGTGTGCTCCTTAGATGGTTTGTGATGTAGCTAGATGCAAGATTGAATGTGCAAAATGATCAAAAGGATGGCTAGATGATAGTGGATGATTGAGAATGCAAATTGGCAGCATGTAGTTATGAAAATTAAAAGTGTTCTGAAAATGCCCTTGAGGAGGGGGTATTTATAGAAGAATTTGAATTCTCTAGAGAATTCAATGGTCAAGATTGATCCAACAAGGTCAAGATGAAGGGCTATGGTGGGTTGAGAACCCACAAGCCCTCACATCTTGACATGTGGAGGGTGAAGTGGACAAGGGGATATGAAGTGTAAGTGAGGTGTCAAAAGGTACATGAGGTGGAGGAAGGACATGCACCTTGGGGAGTGAGGAGATTTCCTCAAAAAGGGATTCCTTGTCCCCAAGTGGGAGTGAAAGGGACATTTGAGGAATTTTGGAATTCCTCAAAAATCTACATGGGAAAAGGAAAGGTGGTTGGGGATATAAACGTGAATTAAAAATTCACATTCCTAGGAGGATCTAGAGGATAAAAGGTGGGCTCCAAAAAATGTGGGACTTGGTCACATGTGGAGATTGTGACAAGTCCAAGGTTCTAGAAGCCTTGGAAGGATGGAATGTGAATTAAAAATTCACATATAAAAGAGGGGAACCTAGGAAGAATAAAAAGGAATTAAAAATTACTTGGAGAATGATTAGGCTTAATTAATCTGTAATTAGAAGATAAATAAGGATTAGAAGCCAACTTGTAAAAGTTGGAGGATGTGACACATCCTAATCAAGGATTAGGTATGTGCACATCGCTAATGAAGAAATTAGGAGATGGATTAGGATTAGATGAAAATGACATGTGAGGAATTAAATAAATGTAATATTTATTTAATTTATTTGATGAAAAGAGGATTAAGGAGGGTAAGATATTTAATTATTAATTAAATACCTTAGGGATTTGGTAGAATTAAGGATATTAATTAAATAATAGTAATATTACTTAATTAACTCAGATAAGAGGATGTTTAGACGAAAAGTGGTAAATTTGGATAAATTAATTGTCCAAATTTGGATGTCTACACTATCAACCTCTATTTCCATATCTCCATCTTTATCATTTATAACCTCAACAAATTGACAATTCGGTCTTACATTAGGGTCCCTTCCCTTACCACTATTTATAAATCCTACAATATTTTTGTGTGTGTATGCACGTCCATCTATATACATAAGATGACCTCTATTCATTTCTTTTCCACTTTCCAATTGGAGACGATGTGTATACATATTCGAATTTAGACCATATACTGACATGCTAGGCTTATATTCTACTAGCCTTCTCCATTCACCACTATAATATGATGGACCATAATATGGCATTAATCTCGTAGTGGTTTGTTCTAAAATTTTTCTATGTTTGGATCCCACATGTACATTTTGGACAATAAAGAGGCCTAGATTCACTCCATGAATATCGGAAGGTTGTATCATGTAGTTGTATCCCCAAAATTGAAACACCTCATACACTCTAGGTAGTTGTTGATCACTAGGCCATGTGCAATATAGTCGACAATCAAATGTCTTTTTGTAAATTGATATCAAACTCAGGGGAAAGTCATCATCTCCATCACATTCATTCTCATAGGGTATTTAGTCCACCTTCCCCTTGTCTTTAAGAAAATTATGCATATTCACACAGGTTCTTGTTCTGTTACTTGTTTTTGTCAATTCCTCATCTTTCGAGCTGGTATATTGGCACATATTTTTGTTAGATGTATCATCTGATAAATGATCATTTCCATCTAGACTGGAAGTCGGTGATCTAGGAAACTTTAAACCAAGAAATTTATCCTGCAAGTATCCATTAAGAAAAAAATAGTTATCTAATTAATATAAAACAATGTTTAAACGAAGTATACATGTTATTTATATCAAATTGGAAAATTCCTCACCACAATTCCTATTGGATTTGAATCGATTGCAGGAGGCATACTATCGACTGGAAGCTCATCATATATGTAATATCTTTGTACAATCACTTGTTTGAATTGTTTCTTTCCATGACATACAAAACATCCACAAACAACAATTTTCTCAAAGTATTCATCCCATGTACTATAGTCCCAACCTACCTCTTCTTCAATGCAATCATTTGTTGTGTCTGCAGTATCCATTGTCATATCCTCTTCCACCCACTGTCGTCTATGTGATTTAATAGTTTTAGGTCCATGTCCACATACATATCTTGTTCTTTTGCTAGTTGAACGCTTAGGCTCTGCATTTGCTCCAATCTCCATCTAAAATTATCAACAACATGCATTAATTTATGTCAAGATTGGATAATACATTGAAAATTTCAACAATATTGTGAAAAAAGATGGACGTATCACAAAATGCCATTAGATCATTTTTTCCTACGTTAAGTCAAAATTTGACTACCTGATGTCCCACTTCATCCATTGTGTCCTCATTTGATATGACACGGTTTTTTGCCATGGCCTCATCTTGCCCCTATAATACACAACATAGTAAATAATCTTTAGTACACCAATTATATCATTTCAACAAATATTCCATCCAACACAAAACCTCACTTTAGTCATATATTTGACATACTGATATTATGTTTTGGCTATCCTAATTTTCAAACTTTTCCCTTGATCATAGAATCGCATTTAATCACCATTCCTGTGCATTTTCAACCAATAAGTTTGACCTCAGAGGCCTCATGGACAAAAAAATGACTTTATCTCCTCTATGTTGTAGCATTTGTGAATTCATAAACACCTTCCTCCTTTGGTTGAGGTTGCTTTCTCTTCTTACCTCTATTGTATCTACAGATTTTTTTGTCTCATCTATTTCCACCCACTTTCCTCTTAGCGATTTAGTATTTCTACGTCGTCCATGTCCTCTCTCCATGGCCTCCTCTATGAATAAAAATTATGCCACAAAAGCTCTCACCACACTACCGTTGAGAAGGAAAAAGCAACTTGCGAGACCATGGTAAAAACCGATCTACTGCACCAAGCTGATGAAGGAGCCATAGGACAGTGGTGGTCACCGCACTACCACACACCAATGGTAGAAAACTTGCGGAACTGCGAGAGTCACCATAACACCACCAAGAATAGAAGGAAGACTCACGTGCCACCATAGAATCTTTCACCACACTACCGCCAAGGATGAAGCACCTTGTGTAAAAACTGCTCTACCACACCGAGCTAATGAAGGAGCCACGGGACAGCGGTGGTCACAAAAACAAGGTAGGAGTTGGAATTATTTCCAACACTCTAGGTCCTGTGATACACAACAATGAAAATAGTCACTATACAACAATGATAGGTGCTAAATTAGGCGCACTTGAAACTTCCTTATACGTCCCAAACATATTACATTAACGGCCAAAAGTTGGTGCTAAAGTTGGCATTAACTAATGCCGACTAAAGCACGACTAATGAATCAAAATCAAAAATTTAAAACTTTCCCGTGTGAAGGAAGAAATCAGATGAAAAAAAAGGGGAAAACGTTGCGCGAAGGAAGAGAGCAAGGCACTACCAGCAATAGATGAATGAATGAATGAATGAGAAATTTTAATGATGTCCACGAGACCAAGTGGCCTAAGGGACTCAGAACCAAAAAGCTAAGGAATCTCCAAACTATTTTCCATGTTGGACCTTCTTTTATGAATTTTGACCAAAAAATGAGTTGTCTTGTTGATCTTCTTCTCCTCAAATAACTTGTGCAAATTGTCAACCTTTAAGTTGATTTTTTATGAGAAATTCGATTTAGTTTGTGACACCATAGGTGTTAGAACTGTAAAAATCTAATGATTTTACATGTTGTTTTCACTCATAAATTTCCATATTGGCCCTACCGTGTGCATATTTCACCTATATTTTTCCCATGTAGCCCCATTGGATCCATCGGGTCATGCATTTTTCATATTGCAGTTCCTATCGGCATAGGTTCATTATGGTCTCCCTGACCCATTGAGCAGTCTTGTTAGTATAAGTTTGTGTTGCCTATCGACAAGACTTATTTGATGTCACAACGATCGGGATCCATCTCCAGGCATCCATCAGCAGAACATTTTCATTGTCTTGGCGACTCAAAAGTATTATTTTCGATCAGACAAAGATTTTGGGATGAGGTCTTACTGAATGGGTTGTGTCTCACCGATTGACGCACGTGGAAGTATATCGTCCAAGCTAAAAAAATTTCGGCATAAGGTCTTGGCAAGATCTTATTGTCTCACCGACCGGCAGCAGAAGGAACGTTTCGGCGAAAGATTTTCTTCGATGTAAGGTCTTGACGATCTTACCTTATCTCGTCGACCGACAATAAAGGTGAACACTTTGGCCAGACTGAAGGTATTCGATATAAAGTCTTACCGAATTTAAATTGTCTTACAGACTATGCGAACAAATGTTGTTTCAGCCAGACTAAGCGATATCGGTGTGAGGTCTCAGCGAGTGACCTTCGGTCTCGCTGACATTACACAAAAGGTTTCCATCGGTGTGAGAATTGATTTGTCTCGGCAATCAAGAATGCATCATGTGGGTTTTCGGTAAAACATAAAGTAATCTATACAATATCTCCCCGACTCAGATATGTCATGGTGAAAGCGAACCACGGGACGATTGACGATTTAATTGCCTTCAGGATAACTACATGATATGTCTCGGCGATTGTTTCATTGGTGATTAATAAAATTCAAACACTATGGCCGACATGAAATGAGCCCGAATTCAGCGGTAGGCCGACATGGGATCTCAATATGATATATTTTTCTGATGCTGGTGTATAAATAGGCATTTTGTAATTGTAAAATTATCATCAATGATTAGATATTCAATACACAGCAAGTAGATATAGTAGAATAAACTTCTCATATTAGAGACTATGATGCATGTTTTCAAAATGGAGGTATTTATGAAAATCAGTTGATGTTGCTGCATTTTTCTGGTGTCAATTTTCTATTGAATTCAATGAAGATACTGCTAAGTTGTCTCCAAGATTGATGCTTTTTGGTTGTTTAAATTGACATAACAAGTTTATGTTCAGTTTATCAATGCACATTTGTTGTATCTGTGTGATTAATCAATTGGTTCTTTCAAGCAAAGATTAAATCTTTTTAGTTGATCATAGTAATCAGAGAGATTCATCTAGATTATTAAAGTAGAGCTTAGTAGTTACAGTATTGCATGTTTATACAAGTTGTAAACAGAATGTATGCCAAATAATTTGAGTTTTCTCCAGAGAGTGTTTCTCATCTTGATTTCATTTGACTCCGCATACCCAATAAGGAACTGGTCTCTGCAGTTTCATCATTAAGATTCATTTATTCTCTTTATATCTATTAATTGAGTATTTTAGGATTTAGATTAAGAAGATTGCTATTGAGTTTGAATTCATTTTTTCACTGTCATCTCCCATTGTGGAAAAATCATTGCAAGAAGGATAACCATAAGTCAAGTCTACTTCATTCAAAAAGGTACACCCGCCTAGGTTTAGCAGCACCTAAAGAGTAGAAGGTTGAGCTCTCTTGACCTTGTCTGTTACCCTAAAGTGTATCAAGAGATTGGCAGCCTCTTGAGGCATCCCGCCTGCGTTTTTGAGAGCTAACAATAGGTAAGGTTACAATTTTTTTTTCTTTCTTGAATTTGTGATTGTTTATTGCTCTTTGTATTGCATTCAAATTGTTGATTGTTTACTAGTTCGTGGCCTAACTAGTCTAGGAAACCTCTAAATTGTCCCATCATTATAAATTGTAAAACCTTTCAGAAACCAACAAAAAATTTTACCCTACCCATTTGAGCTTTGGCTCACACTAGTAGAATTTGGCAAATAAATGACTACGTGACTAAAACTTTTAGTCACATGACTAAAACTTTTAGTCACGTGACTAACACTAGTAGTATTTGGAAAATAAATGACTAATTTGGTCATTTATAAGTGACTAATTTGGTCATCGGGTAAAATCACAACTAAATGACTAAATAATTGACTAATATCAGACAAATAAAAATGACTAAATAAATAACTAAATAAATGTGCTCATTATTAAAATCTTGGCCATAATTTTCATTTTAATAAACATACTCTTCCGTCAAGACCTTATTTTCAATCATAGCCCGCCATAATTAATAATAAAATATTAAAAATAAAATTACTAATAAATATTTTTTGTGGAATAAATATAATTTTGTTTTGTGGTGTCATCATATGAACACCAAAGTTTCTTCTAAATTGACGAAAAACCACCAAATTATAAAATGAAAACTAAAACCCAAAAACCTTGAAAAATAAAAAAATAAGCAAAATGAAGAGAAAAAACAAAAAATAAGAATAAACAACCAAATAATCTAAAAGGAAAAAGGACCAAAAAATTTTTTATACGCATAATTTTCATTTTAATAAACATACTCTAAAACCTCCATGAAGATCTTATTTTCAATGTAGTCTGCCAAAATGGAGCAGTGAGTCGAAACCTCTAGCCCACCAAAATGGAGCAGTGAGTTGAAACTTTATTTTCAAGGTAGCCCGCCAAAATGGAGAAGTAAAGCACGCCTAATTTTGGATTGCAACCTCTTCCCATTTTTCTGCATCAGACACGATTTGTGTAGAATCTTGTGGTAAGTTACTTTCCATGGTTTCAGTTAATTTTACTTTTCAAATTTGTATGTGGTTAGGCCATATGATCCATATGATCCATTCTTTTTAATAATTTTACTAGCTACTTGTTGATTAATAGTGATTATCTTCTTTTTTAGGCTAATTATGGAAAAGAAAATCCATCTTGTGTTGTACAAGTTAAGGATTTATATAGAGAACTTAGAATCAAGGTATGTTTATTCTTTTATTTTTTGTTATGAGATGTTAAAAGTGATATTTTCTTTTCAAAGTTTCCACTATCAAATTGCATAGTTCACTGTAGAACTTACTTTTATCTATAAAAATGATATTAAGGGACATGTAGATTGAGTTGTCTATACAAATTTTAGAATTTGAACTCTTAAAATTAGCTTCCACTTTATGAGGGGACATGCAAATCACTTTTGAAGTTGAGTGTAAGAAACAAATTAGTAGGTAAAGAAAAAGGATGAACAATAATAAAGTGAAAAGTGGCTCTTCTTATATCAACCATGTAGAGTACAATGAAAGGAGTGCAGGGATGGTAGGGGTTTAACATTTACAATGTAGTGGAATAGTAGTTTAGTTGTATAGTAGATGTCATACTACTTTGTTTGAGAATTCTTATTGAATTCCCAAAAATAGGAGTTCCCAAATGACGCCAACAACAAGAGCTGATTCATAAGCCATATGAAAATCTCTAACTTTTTGGCTCCCCTTTGATACTTTTTTGCATACTTACAGATTACATCTCCATGATTAATATGGACTGGAAGGGTTGAATACAGGCCTTCAAAGGAGTTTTCATGGATAAAGAATCATCCTCCCTTAGATCTCTTGTGAGAATGCTTGAAAGCTCTTCAGTTATCCACAATATCCACATGCTATGAGCTTTGATACAAAGATTTTGCATAGTTCTTAGTTTATTCAATTTGGTGCTATTATTTTTATCCTATGATTCAGGCTTCAAACCAACCCCTCTCATTATTATTTGTCTTCCATAACTATCTAGAAGAGGTTAATAAAAATTAGTACTGGAGTATCTGAAAGTCAAAGATCCTTTCCCTCAAATTGAAGCTTTGTTCTCGAAAAACCAGAGCTAAGACAAGCCAAGAACTAGTGGAAGGAAAGTTGAATGAAAACTAAGAGCAACTAAAATCCTTCCTAAGAAAAGTGCCCTTTCCACTATAACTGTTGGTTCTAGTGTGTCCTTGTTCATTTTTTCTGGCATCTCCTCATTTTTCATTTCTTGATAGATAGCTTCTGAAAGATGTACAAGATTTTCTTCAATCTCAAAAATCAATGTTGAGATAAAATGGAAGCATTGCTCTTGCAAATAAGGTGCTAAATCATTTGTCCTTGAAGGAGATTTATATGCATGAAGAAAACTTAGGAGGTCTTCCAGAATATTCTTGGACCCCTCATCTATGGTATCTTTTATTTGACTAACCTCAGTTCCAAAATAAGTGTTAAGGTGACCAAACTAGTCTTCATCATTTGTCATCATAAATCTAAAACTCAACCCAAGTAAATTGACACTTTTTAGGTTCCCTCTCTTGACAAGCCAACCCTCACTAGTAGTTAATTTGTGCAAATGGGTTTCAACATCTTTGTAACTTGCCAAAGATGTAAATATGGCTTCAAGGCATTTACCAACCTTAACTCTAGTTGACCTCCACCTTCATGATCTTGTTTCAATTTAGTTTCTTCCCGACCCTACAAATCATAGACTAATAAATGGTAAGCCTTGAAATCATGGAACAAAAAACTACAAGAGACGGAGCAAGCATACAACATTAAAATTGTGACTTGCAGCAGTAAAAGAAAATAAGTAGTAGGCGGTTTGATATACAATCAGAAAAATGGCATTTTATGAGACTGCCTTAAGGAAGCAAATTAAAAATTAAATAAAATCATGCTTCAAATTCCATTTAAATTTTTAGTTGTACAGTAGATGTCATCCTACTTTGTTTGAGAACTCTTACTGAATTCCCAAAAATAGGAGTTCCCAAATGATGCCAACAACAAGAGCTAATTCATAGTCCATATGAAAATCTCTAACTTTCTGGCTCCCCTTAGATACTTTTTTGCATATTTATAGATTACATCTCCATGATTAATATGGACTAGAAGGGTTGAAAGGGCACATGTTATTCTTTTCCATTTATTGGGCAATAAAGAGTTTGAAGTGACTAAAAGAATCAAATGTACCTCTTTACTCTAGATGCTTTATTCTCATTTGGTTATTAATATATTCAGATATACACCATGATGACTTAAATCAAAACTAGAAGAAATCTCATGAAAACTACAAGAAGAGATCAATGATTAGATGAATCATGGAAATGAAACCAACTCCATAAGCCACATCAAACAAAATATGCAATGCAAATGACAATATAGGCCTTCAAAGGAGTTGTCATGGATAAAGAATCATCCTCCCTTAGATCTCTTATGAGAATGCTTGAAAGCTCTTCAATTATCCACAATATCCACATGCTATGAGCTCTGATACAAAGATTGTGCATAGTTCTTCTCAGTTTATTCAATTTGGTGCTATTATTTTTATCATGTGATTCAGGCTACAAACCAACCCCTCTCATTAGTATTTGTCTTCCAGAACTGTCTAGAAGAGGGTAATCAAAATCAGTGCTAGAATATCTAAAAATCGAAGATCATTTTCCTCAAACTGAAGCTTTGTTCTCGACAAACCAGAGCTGAGACAAGCCAAGAACTAGTGGAAGGGAAGTTGAATGAAAACTGAGAGAAACTAAAATCCTTCCTAAGAAAAGTTCCCTTTCCACTATAACTATCGGTTCTAGTGTCTCCTTGTTCATTTTTTCTGGAATCTCCTCATTTTTCATTTCTTGATAGATAGTTTTCAAAAGATGTGCAAGATTTTCTTCAATCTCAACAATCAATGTTGAGATAAAATGGAAGCATTACTCTTGCAAATAAGGTGCTAAATCATTTATCCTTGAAGGAGATTTATATGCATGAGAAAACTTAGGAGGTCTTCCAGAATATTCTTGGACCACTCATCTCTAGTATCTTTTATTTCACTAACCTCAATTCCAAAATAAGCGTTAAGGTGACCAAACCAATCTTCATCATTTGTCATCATAAATCTAAAACTCAACCCAAGTAAATTGACACATTTTAGGTCCCCTCTCTTGACAAGCCAACCCTCACTAGTAGTTACTTTGTGCAAATGGGTTTCAAAATCTTTGTAACTAGCCAGAGATGTAACTATGGCTTCAAGGAATTCACCAACCTTAACTCTCACGTAGATCTATAAATCCATCAGCTATTATTTGTTTCATCCTACTAACAAACAAGCTTTCAAAAAGTTCATCCCATAGACTCTTTGAGTCCTTCAAAACAATCTCACACATGCATTTCCATGGAAACTCAACATTTGAACCAAAAAACATTTTTAGCCACTCCAAGATCCCTTCAAATGCATTCAGACTGTCCAATGTTTCTCTGATCAATGTCTCATTCCAAGTTCCTTGCCATTTTTCAAAAGATAAAGCAAAATACTTTCCCCCAAGCCTATCTGTAGAGAGAATATCATCTGCATATTTCTTAAGCCATGCTAAGCAAGACTCTGATATAAATTCAATTGGAAAAATCATCATGGTAGCTTGTAGCTTCTCTCTATGAGATTTCCACAACTGCACCTCATTGTCTAGGTTTGGAATCCCACCAAACAACTGTGATTCAGTTGGCACTGCCAACACAGTCTTATAAAAAAGAGGAAAATTATTTAGAACCTCCAAGAAGAGTTCCCTAGCCTGACATAGCGCTTACCTATATGACTCTTACCACATTCCAGAAAATGGATCTAACTACCCCTACCTTATCGGTCTATCAGTAGGACATGTCCTCTGGTTCCAGAAATGCGTCGATGGTTTTTTTTTCATCGGAGTGAGGATCTTCTATCGGCGGGATGAGGTCTCCTATTCCCACAATGGTCTAATGGGGATGTCGCACGACATCCTCATCAGACTATCGCAAGAACAAGAGACCTTGTTCTGCTGATAGAAGATCCTCATGCCGATGAAAAAATAGAACCGTTCCACCAACGACATCCCCATCGGATCATCACGGGAACATGAGACCTCATCCCATCGATAGAAGATCCTCACACCAATGAAAAAATAGAACTGTTCCACCAACGACATCCCCATCAGACCATGACGGCAACAAGAGATTGTTGTGCAGTTTTATCACACACACCCCACTGAAAGCAGAGACCCTCTTTTGCTTTTGCTTTTGGTTTTGGGCACTTCTTATGTTGAGGTTTTGGTTACCTTTGCATGTGCTTGAATGCCTATCTTATTCGTGCAAATTCCCCCCTTCTAGGAAGCACTTTGAAAATCTTAAGTTTTGAACAAAGTTCAGGTTTTTACTTCATTTCAGGATTTTCCACTCCATCTGGATTTTCTCATATTTCACTCAAAGCCTTGCGAAGGGACTAACGCCATAGTTCAAGAACTCTAGGACTTCACGAAATTTTTCTTTTCCGTCGAGTTTTTGAATTTCTTTAGCCAATCTTCTCAATGTAATTAATGCAACTAGGTACTATCTCCGTAGCACAAGTGTGGTCGAATTTAAGGGGATTTTGCATTATTTTCTCTCATCTTTCATTGTGTATCACTCTTGCATCTGAGGCTTGGCAATTTGGGCATTCGAATATCTTGATTTTCTTATTGAGGCACTTGGATTTCTTACATTATGTTTGATTTAATCACTAGGGCGTCCGAGTTCACTACTCATTTTCCTCGTGGTCGAATTTTCTTTACTTATGGCTGAAGCTAGCCAAGTAGCAGCTGGAATGGCTAAGGGTGATATGGAGGGATCCTCTATCTCAGAAGCAGAAAGGGTTAAATTAGACATAAAGAGCAGGATTCTAGAAAGTAAGATAGCCTCCCTCTGGTCTAAAGTTTCAGACACAAATGTGGGTCGATGGGACTATGGGGAGTTTAAGGCAAGGATGGCATAAGAAGATCTTCCAATGCTAGCTAGGAGACTAAAGGAATCAGGATTATCTCATGTAGTAGGATTTCCCCCCACAGTTCTGTGTTATGAGTTGGTATTGGAATGTGTCTGGCACTCTGACAGGGATTCACAAAGGATAGTCAATCCTCAAGGGAGAGTATTGGCTAATCTTAACCCTGTCTCTATTGCACAGAATTTTGATATGCCAGAAAAGTCTCATGTAGTGGCTTTTAATATGGAGGCAGCTAAAAGGTACTATGAGGAGGAGACTATTAAGTCACAATAAATTATCAATTCTTGGCTTGAAAATCCAAAGTCTCATTTCTCAAAACTTCCAAAGCAATTGTATAGGGAAAAGTTTAAACAAGAAGTCTATGATGCCATCACATTGCTTAGCTAGGTGGTAGGCCTAAAGAGTACAGGTATGATTAAGAATTGGATGTTCCATGTCATTGCGAGGATGGAGCAAGAAAATATTAATTATCATTGGGTAGGTGTTATAAGTACGGTGATTCATGAATAAATGTGTAATGTGCTACAGACCAAGACATTCACCATGACTTCTTATTTAGTGTATGCACTTGTAAGATTCCATCCCTATAAAGGATTGAGAACAAGAGGAATATTTGGACAGGATGTAATTTATGAGGTTTATCCTCAATTGCACTTAGGAAGCTCAAGTTATAGGAGGGTGAATGATGCATTCACCATACACATCACTAGATTTCTCCAAGGTGCAGAGCACATGAGAATATCAGATGATGCTAAGGAGCTGATCAAAGGTATGCGGCTTGGTTCATACAGTTTCCCACCTTCTCTTACATAAGAATAGATGGTTGTCAGAGGGCTCCATACAGGATTCCAAGGTATCTGATAGACCATGTTATACTTCTAGAGGTCATGAGGCAAATATGTGACTTTGACGCCATTGTAAAGAAAGATAGGCATAAAACTAGATTTGGTGGAGATTTTAGTCTGAAGATAGGTACTAGCGAGGTATGCCCTTCAATTAATTCAGCCTATGCTTCTGAGGAGGAAATAAGCACTCTTGGGTTATCTTACCATTCCAAAAGGCTGGGTTTTGATATCACTAGTGAAGCACAAAAGAAAGCCAATAGGGAATACCACCACAGAGATGACATAAAAGACTATAAGGAAAATAGCAAGGATGAGTTTGAGGTAAGAAAGAATAAATTATCTAGACTCCCAGTTGATGTGGTTCGAATGTATAGTGTGAAAATGGTTCCTGATCAGGTGGAAGATGATGGAGACTTAATCCAAAGTCATGACTATGAGCAGATTAAGGACAAACCAATTGGATAAATAGACTGGCTGGAAGAAGAAAAAATTGAATTAGAACAAATCATGGCCCCTGTGATGAAATACACCAAGTTGTGGCTCAAACACAAGGTATGGGAGCTTGAAACTGAAGGTGTGCCATGTACCTATAATCTGATGGGGGATCTAAAATCCCATTCCACTTCCGAGGAGTCAGCTGAGGAAGATCCTAAGGGAAAAACCAAGGTAGATTCTCCTTTTAAGATTAAGATCAAAGGTTCCCAAGGAGAAGAGCAGGAGAAACAGAGGAAACCAAAAACAAAGAAGAGGACTGCTACTTCAAAGACAAAAAAATTTAGAGGAAGAACCCGATGAAGGAGAAGAAAAGGACGGTGCCCCAACACCTAAAAGGAGGAAAACAAAAAGGGGTTCAAGAGAGAAGGGTTGAACTTCCAACGAGAAAGGTGAAACTGATCGTTCAATAGTGGTAAATGTAGAAATTTCTGGAGAGAGGACACGGGTATACACAAGGAGATCAAGAACTCCTTCTCCCAAGGATAGTGTGCCAAAGAAGGATATTCCTCCAGCAACCTTTGTTGCAGAACAACATAAAGAGGATTCTCCACCCCATGAACCACATGGTGCATCAACACAACCAGCAGATGTGGAGCACCTATCAAGTGAAGGGGGGAGAAGAATTTCAAGAAGGTGAGCTTCATAGTGCAGCTGTAGAAATTGAGAAAATTCTACGAACTCCCTTGGTAACTCAAGGGGATTCTCCTACTAGAAGTGAAGAAGGCAGACCTCCTCCGAGAGAGGAAACACCTGTTAAGACTCCATCCCTATTGCAGGAAGAAGAGGAGTATGGTAGAGAAGAACATGATAAATATGATGAGTTTCTTGAGAAGCTGGAAGATAAACCCAAGGGTCAGCAGGAAGAAGTGGGATAGAGTGAAATACAGTCATAGTCTATTGTTCCAGGTTGGCTTGATAGAGAAATAAAGAGAAAACAAATTGTTTTCAATGATACCCCTCCCAATTGGGATGAGCTACTGGAAAAACTAGGAAAAGGTAAAGGAAAGAAGAAGGCCAGGGTCATCTCCAAGATTGAAAGGCATGAACCAAACAATAGAGTGGTTCACATTGCTACTCCTACCACAGAAAAGAAAAGAGATGAGGTTACTAGGAGTGATTAAAACATGCAGACCATCAACCTAGGACTCACTTCCATAGAATAGGATATTGAAAAATACGAGGGTTCAAGTGTTGTGATCCTAGGGAGATTGGGGAAAGAGGCACAAGCTAAACAGGAGTTGAAGAAAGAGAATGAAATACTTAAGAAATATTTGGAAGATTTGATGAAACCCTTGCAATTTATTAGTTCCTCATCTTCTGTTGTAAGTTTCCTACCCCAAGAAACTATATCGGAGCTGGAAAGAATGAAGGCCACTACTCTTGCCATAGTAAAATAGTTACAAGGGTTGCAAAATAAAGGAGATAATGCTATCAAGGAAATCCTTTCAACTAGAGGAGATGCAATGAGGGCAATAGATTGGTTGAAATATGTATTGGCTCAAGATAAAGAGGATGTAGATCTCCTATTGCAAAAGACCAAGACCATCATGGAATACACGAAGGATAAGCTAGTGAGTGATGGAATTCTCCCTTCCTCCAGAGCTGCAGAACCTTGGGAATGGTTTGAAGCATTGAAAATAAGGAAAAAGGTTTTGAAGAAGATATATAAGAAGAGGAGGAAAATTGAGGATGCCCTTACTGATATCTATAATAGATGCATTTCTTTCTTTGAGGTGATGATAGCGAGAAGGAAGTTTGCACCGAAGCATTTGAACTTAGAACAGTTGAAAAAATGGTGGCGAGATGTATATTCTCCAATCCATGAGGATCCAGCTACTGAACATTAGTTGGATGATGTAGCCACTTATATTGTAGCTATTGACAAATATCAGACCAATAGGGTTGAGTGGGATAAGTCAGTGGAGCAATCAAGAGAAAATATTAAATCCATCGAAAGGAGAATTAAGGTTTTACCTCTTCCACCTATAGCCAACTTGGACAGGGTACTTGTGATGGTGCATGATAGGGTGGATCGAAATAAGGACAAATGGGAAAGTAGTTAATGCAAGGCTACATCAGAATTTGTGCTTCCCTATTATTTTGCATGCATTGGTCTGAACTATATTGGAGATCCTAGGCCGACCTAGATGGAGTTCATCCATTTAATGCATATTCTATTTTATTTTCAATTCCTCTTGGCCGACTTGTTTTATGGCCATTTATTATTATTGTAATTTTTAATTAGGCCGACATGCCTTGGGGGGTTTCTATTAATATGGCATTATGCCTGATTTGTAAGGGCTAGATAGATAGTTTTTCTTGGAGTGAATCAAGTAGTAGAGCAAAAGTTAGAAGGTAGTTCATTTTGAGCAAGTGCTATAACAAAAAATATTGGAATTGTTGCTACTTTGGGTAATTCAATACAATTGGAGACATTGTGCTTTTGGTGAATTCTCTTGTGTTAATTTATCTTGCATGGTTCTTGTTGTTCTATCTTTGAGATTGCTTTGGAAGTATTAGATATATGCTAGATTTAGAATTAGACATGATTCAATGGTGTTTATGGTTTGATGCTTGAAGTGTTTGTAGCAATCTCTGGTCCATACTTTTTGCAACCAACTGATTGTTAGTTGCATTGTAACGTTAGCCTGGACTTTTATATTCATTGTGCTTAGTTCAATTGTGAAGGTTTATCCATTTCAATTTCAATAGGGTTGTCTTGGGTTTGTGTTCATGATCTAAAAATCTTTAATGCCTTAGAAGATTGCACTATTTCTATAAGATTGTAGATCCATCTGGGTCAAGTAGAAATCAGTTTCTAAGGGATTGGTCCATTTCAAGTGTTTGTCATTTGCATTGTTAATCTTAGGAGTAGTTTTAATTTAGAAATCTCTCTAAAACCCTTATCTTTTGTTATTTCATTTATCATTTGGATTAGATTTAGGATTGAAGTATCATCATATCGCTAGATCTAATAAATTAAAGATTCAGTATTTGCTTGTAGTAAGGTCCCTTTGTGATTACCAGTATTTTCACATTTATCACTAAGTTGTTTATGCATTCTCAAGACTTGACATTAGAGACCTTGGGGTTATCTCTTGAGGCTTGCTGATAGAGATTTACCTTTCAAGAGAGATAGGATATTATATTTTGTCTTAGTTGTTGTTGTGCAGAAAATATCATCAACAGATTGGCGCTAGAAGGAGGGCCTGAATAAGCAACCTAGATCAATTTTTGTCTGCGATCTCTCTTGAAAGATTTAGAAGAAGAGTGAGATCTACTCCATGGGAGGAGGAATTTCAAGAATTACCAGTCCCTACTAGGTCAAGAAGGACCAACAAAAGGGGAGAATCATCATCCACCCAGCCACCTCCATCATCTCCATCATCCCCATCTTCATCAAGTTCATCTGAGTCTGAGTCTGAGGACATTCCCATTAAACAACCTCATCCAGCCATAAATTAGCCATTACCACCCCCACCTCCACCAATGGATTTCCTAGCTAATAACCCATCTCCATTGACTTTCTCTAATTACAATGTCATGCCCAAGAACCCGAAACACTTTTGTTCAAAGTTCCATGTTAATGATCCCAATAAAACTATTGAGGAACACATCAGGATCTTTTAGACTTGCCTTAAGGATAGAGGAATCAATCATGAGGATTTAGCATGTACTCTTTTCTTATTCTTTGGGGGAGGATGCATTCTATTGGTATGATCATTTACCTGCAGGGTCCATCCAGAATTGGACTGAACTAGAGACTGCATTTCTATAGAATTTTAGGATTCCCTTTAGTCACAATGAGCTCTATCTTCAGTTTACTAATGTTAAGAGAGAATTCCATGAGCCTATAGGGTCCTTTAACAACAGGTTTCATCATGCCTATACTTGAATACAGACCCCTTATGTTGTTGATGAGCCCACTGCTTTAGAAGTTTATTATGAGGGACTTGACAGCCTGACAACCACCTTCATGAAATGGAGAAACAACCCTCCTAATACCCTACTTGATGCATACACAGAGGCTGTGAAGGTTAGCATTGCTTTAAGGAAACATTTTTCTGGGCCTTTACCATCATTAGGACCCGTTTCTCACCCTGGACAAGTCCCAGCTCTCAACCAGACTCTCACTAATCACACTCCTATCATGAATCCAATACCTCAGTTGCCTCTTGTCCCTCACCCAGGACCTCCTGTGAGTCAAGTTCCACCCATAATCAGCTACCCTCAGCAAAATGTAAATCAACCTCTTTATCCATAGCCTCAGGCTAGTTTTCCCACTATCTGTAGAATTCTAAAGTATTAAACCAATCACCGAATGCCAATACTGCAATAGGATATTCCCAAAATAATGTGAACCAACCTCCATATAGAAATCTTGACAAGGAGAGACTGGATGAATTGACTGAACAAGTGAAGAAGCTAAATATGGAGGTAACTTATTTGAGGAACCAGAACAGTCAAGTGCAAGTTGCTCAAAGAAATATACAGTCTAATCATAGCAGAGAAAGTTGAGAAAATCAACAAGGAAAACATTTTTATAGGGGGAAACATCTTGAAAGGGGATATAACAATGAAAGAGAATATAATAATGATAGAGGGTATAATAATGACAATGGGTATAATAATGACAGAGGACAGAATTATGATAAAGGACAATCCTCAGGCCAGAACTTTGATAGAGGGAAAGCTGGCGGACAAGGGTTCGACAGGAGACAGCCACCTAGACATAACAAGACTTGGAATACAAGGCCTAATAATGGAGGTATTCCACCCCATTGGATCAGCCAGTCAACCAAGAGAAGCCTCCAAGTGGTGTATATTTAGTTGAGGCTACTTTATCGGGATGGTGTAGGCTCCATAAAACAAGTCAACATTCTAAGTTAGATTGTCAAGAGTTCTAGACAGCAGGTTCAATTTTTCAGTATGAAGTGGAGAATAATGCAAGTAGTCAGGAAATGGTGCCATCTACTCCCTATGATTCATCGGTTTTGGTGCTCAATCATGCTCCTTTTCCACAAAGCAAGGAAAATGTTCTTGAAGAAAAATTGGACCAGTCGAAGGAAGAGGCGAACTAGGTGGGCAATGGAGATGAGATTACACAGTTGTTTGATGAAAATCCAATGAATGAAAATGGCCCCATGGATGAAGAAGAAGCTTATGTTGAAGAGGTACAAACCTTCTAGAGGCCTATTGAAAAATATGATCTGAGGGACTTACCACACAAACGTCCATAGGCTGGGGGCCCCTTCACCACTTTCATCCCTCCAAACAACTTCACCACACCTCCAGATCCCAATGCTAGTAATAATCCATTGTATCCTCATGTCCCTAAATAGTACCTATCAAAGGAAGGACAAACACAAATGGATCCATCAAAAGGAAAGAGTGTTGAAGCAAGCAAAGATAGGGTAGTGGAATGCCCCAGAGAGGCCCCAACTAATCTAAGTACGGAACAACTAGCCATCTATGTTATAGAAGAACTCAAGAAGATAAAGGTAAGCCTCTTTGCATATGAATTATTGAGAGTTCCAACTATTAGAAATGCAGTTTTAGGAGCTTACAATGCTAGCTCAGTATCACAAGAGAATTCAGTTAGTGAGAGTGTCAATAAAGCATCTAGTTCTCAGTCAGTAAAAGGATAGAATCAGATTCATAACCAAATTCATATACCACCTGGAGATAAAGGGAAAGAGAAGGACAAAACTCAAGTTGCTCAGGTGGATACTCCCTTGACCCTGTTCCAAGGGAAAATGGATACTCCATTTTTTATTTTATTTTGTATATTTTGTATATCCCTGAAGATAATCAACTCGGCCTGTTGGACAATTTCCAGGAATTCATTCAAAAGTGTTTTGAGGATCAGGTTCAGTTGGGTAGAGGAATGAATTTTGGAGAACTACTCTTTCCAAATTGGTGTAGGGTTCATAATGCCTCCCATTAAGAATTGGACTATTGCTTGTGCCAGGTTGTAGTAGAACAAATACAGAAGTGTATCAACCCCACTCCAGCAGTCAAAATCAATATCTAGAATGTCCAAGAGGACCCTAAAGGGAAGAAAGTGATGCCTTATGAGGAACCTTCTAGCAGAAATAGTGTAAGAGTTACAGCGAGCAAGTCTGCAGCAGCTGGCTATTGGACTTTAAGATTTGACAGATCTAAATCAAACCAAGGAGCTGGGGCAGGATTTGAGCTAATCAGCCCAAGAGGTAAAACTTTCTTTGTTGCTCATAGACTTCAATTTCATTGTACAAATAATGTAGCAGAATATGAGGCTTTGATTCATGGTTGCTCATGGAATTAAAGAAAAAGGTTAAGACTTTGCAAGTCTTTGGGGACTCTGATTTAGTGGTTAAGCAAGTTAGGAAACAATACTCTTGTCATGACAGAAGAATGACCAATTATAGGCATAGAGTATGGGACCTTATTGAAGGATTTGGTGCCTTCAAGATTTAGTTGATCCCACGTAATAAAAACCAAATGCATGACTCCCTTGCTCAGGCAACTAGTACATTGTAGCCTCTGTCTCTTTTAGGATTGAAGAATTTTATGGTGGAACTGACCCTAGTACCTTCAGTACCTGACAACATTACTAATTTCTAGGTATTTGAAGATGATAAGCACATTTTGGATTTTATCACAAGTTTAGATGTCTTTGCTTCTCAAATTATTGATGAAACTGAACTCCAAGAAGCAGAGATGGATTTGGAAGGGGTAATTAATCTAAAGACCAATACTATTCCTAGAGGAATGGTGCAGTTAGTAAGGATTTTTTATCTGGATAAGGTCAAGGATCAAGAATAGGATGCCAAGAAAGAGTCCATCATTGGACAATGTGAAAAGCATAATTGTGGAATCAGGATGATGTCAGGAATTTCTTCATTGGTAAAGTATGTACTCCAGAGGAGAGAAAGGAATAATTGACGCATTACATACATATCAAGATGTGATAGCCTAGAGTTATGAAGACTTGAAGACCTACGACACATCAATTATAACTCACACTATCCCTCTCAATCTAGGAGTAAGACCCTTCAGGCAAAGGCAGAGGCCCATCAATGCTCTACTTGAACCAGTAATTCAAAAGGAAGTGCATAAGCTGCTATTGCCAGAATCATATTCCCAGTTAGAAATTCAACCTGGGTTGCAAACTTGATTCATGTAAGAAAAAAGAATGGTGAAATCAGACTCTGTGTGTATTTTAGGAACCTTAACAGAGCATCAGAAAAATATAATTATCCAGTACCCTCACTAGATGAAGTACTTCATATTTTCAATGGATCCCAAATGATGTCTTTCTTGGATGGCTATTCTGGCTACAATCAAGTTATGGTACAATATGAGGACAGACATAAAACTTCTTTCACCACCAAGTGGGGCACTTTTGCCTACAGGAGAATGCCCTTCAGTTTGATTAATGTTGGAGCCACGTTTCAGAGGGCTATGGACATTTCCTTTAAAGACATAATTGGTAAATGCATAATCATTTATATTGATGATCTGACAGTCTTTTCCAAGAAGAGAGGAGACCACATAGCAGATTTATGCAAAGTGTTTTAGAAGTGTAGAGAGTTTGGCATATCTCTCAACCCAAAGAAATGGATCTTTGGAGTTACAGAGGGAAAATTGCTTGGGAACGTTATCTCTGAGAAAGGAATTTCCATTGATCCAGAATGAGTGGAAGCTCTACTCAAGATCTAGCCACCTGATAGCAAGAAAGAAATGAAGTCATTCTTTGGAAAAATCAACTGTGTAAGGAAGTTCATCACTGGATTTGCAGAATTAGTCAAGCCAATGAATGCAATGTTGAAGCAGGAAGCCAAAGTTGAATGGAGTACATAAGCTAAGGAAGCATTTGCAGAGATAAAAAGGGCTATTGTTGAAGCCCCAGTTTTGGTGAGTCCAGATTATGGTACTTGCCATTCTATATATATTCGTTTGCTTCTGATCACTCCTATGCTACTATGTTAACTCAAAAATCTGATCAAGGAAATGAACATCCCATAGAATTTATGAGTGCACCATTGAAAGATGTAGAACTAAGGTACCCAAGTGTGGAGAAGTAAGCTTATGCCTTAGTCAGAGTTGTGAAGAAATTTAGACACTATATCCTCAGAAACAAGGTCTTTGCAATAGTTCCTAATCCTGCAGTCAAGCTGTTGTTGATGTAGAATGAGCTAGGAGAGCATAGAGCTAAGTGGGTAACTATGTTACAAGAATACAATGTTGAGATTCAACCCATGAAGTTGGTAAGAGGGCAAGGACTTACAAGGACAATGGCAGAAATAGGCCCTGATCTTGCAGCCCAACATTAATTTCTAGAAGATGTTTCTCCTAGGGAATGGTATGATGATATCGTTCACTATCTTCCAACTCAAAGATGTCCCAACCATCTTAATGCAGTACAGAGAAGGGAATTGTGTTTGAAGAGTGATAGTTTCATGTTTAACGGAGCTATTCTATATAAGAAAAATCATGATGGTGTTTACTTAAGGTGCCTAGGGAAAGCAGAATCTGAAAGAGTAATGTTGGAATTTCATGATAGATATGGTACAAGCCATGGATCTGCACCTTCTACAGTGAATTATATTTTGAGAGCTGGTTATTATTGGCCCACACTATTCAAAGACACACACAACCATGTCAGAACTTGTCATGTTTGTCACACTGCAGAAACCAGAGAAAAGTATGCAACACTCCCACTTCAACTAGTCTTTGAGGTAAAACTTTTCGCGCAGTGGGGAATGGACTTCATAGGTCCAATCAATCTGCCTTCCTCTGTAGGTCACAGGTATATTCTTATTGTTACTGATTATTTTAGAAGATGGACTGAGGCCCTTGCTTGCAAGCAATGCACTTTTGAGGTGGTAATCAATTTCATCAAATCATGTATTATTAACCGTTTTGGATGTCCTATGTCTTTGGTTTGTGATAATGGTCATGTATTTGCATCATTGAAATTCTCCAACTGGGCCTTTGATCGTGGAATTATAATTAATTTTGCATTCAATTATTACCCTCAAGGTAATGGTTTGGCTGAGTCTTCCAATAAAAATCTCTTGCATGTTATTCGCAAGTTGTTAGAAATAAATCCTAAGGATTGGCACACCCAACTCAGATTTTCTCTTTGGGCAGATCGTACAAGACACAATACTTCCATAGGAATATCCCCTTATCACTTGGTTTATGGGTTAGAGCCTATGTTTCCTATTCAGTTAAAAATCCCCACCCTACAGTTCATTAACAAATATTATGATGAAGGGGATAAACATGAGGCTAGACTTGCTAAGTTGTTAAACCTTGAGGAGAAAAGAGATGAATCCCTTGAAAACTTTGCCAAACATTAGGGGATAGTCAAAAGGTGGTCTGATAGAAGAGCTAAGGTAAAAGCTTTTCGGATCTCTGACTTGGTTCTCTACTGGGATAAAGCCCATGATCGTTAGGGGGAGCATGGTAAATTTGAAAAACTTTGGCTTGGCCCTTACCAGATCTCAGAGATTCTAGGAGATAATGCTTTTCGCTTGAAAACTCTCACTGCGGAAGATATCCCACTACCTGTCAATGGGCAGTATTTGAAGCATTATTTCCAATCTTGAGTTGTTTTTAGTTATTTTCTTGTACATAGTTAGAGTAGGTTTCCTTTCTATTTTTTTTGTTTGCTCTGTTTTGCTTTGGTTAGAGTAGGTTTCCCTTTCTGTTTTTCTTTTTGCTTTGGTTAGTGTAGGTTTTCTTTCGGTTTGGTGTGTTTTTTCTCTGCTCTTGCTTTGGGTGTGGTGCAGGAGCACCCATAGATCATCATAGGTTGCTTAGAAGGTCTATCTAGGATAGCCTTGTCTAGGACAACTAAGCAATCAACTTTAGTTCATTTGGATGTAAGCCTTTAAGGAATTTTGGTTTGGTTTTGATCAGATGAAGGTCATGTTGACCATAGAATAGGTATCATTAGGTTCTAGCTCAAAAGAAGGTTTTGGATTTTTAGGAATTCTTGCAAAATATTTGCAAATGTTGCTCAATTGGAGCTACAAGCGGCCAAGAAGAGCCCAAGGAAGAGAATAATTGTTTTAGGGACCCTATTTATGGAATTCCTCAGCATTGGAGTAGGGTTGGAAGAATTTGTTATGTTTTAAAGTTTTGTGAATTCAAGAAAAGCAATTGTGTTTGAAAGAGAATTTTCTGATTTTTGCATTGAAGTGAGGTTTTAAAGGATTGACCATGGCACTATAATTTATGTAAGATGTAGTTTATTTTTTCTTCAAGCATTGTGTGGTTTTATATAGGTTCTTTACTTAGTTTCAAGCATTGTTTTGTAATTAGTTTGTTTTTATACTGTTGTTGGTCTGAACCAGACAGTTTTGTGAAAATGGAGTGTTAGTTCACTTTCCCACCATACAAATTGTACGGCCCTTTGGGAACAGTGACTAGACTCCATGTATGTACATATGGTAGGGTTTAGGGCTTTTGAAAATACAGGAGCTACTATGGAAGTCTTGCCCTAGGCGAGCCAGGAAGAGTCTGGCTAGGGAAGACCTTAGTGCAGAGCACTTGATTTGCAGGGGTGTCAATGCCTTGACAAATTACTGCTTGGAGAAGTTAGATAATTGTCTTTCCAAGATATAGCATGGAGGAGGAAGCTCCATCAATCCATCTGATGTGAGGAATACTTAACAGTTTGAGAGAAGCCAGGAAAGGGCTTAAAAGACCTAGTTTTGGCTCATTTTCAAGTTAGGGCATTGTACGGATAGTTGAGACCCAAGACCCCAAAAATCCTTGAGAGGTGGGCATTTGAACAAGGAATCCAAAGAAAATATTTGGGTGTTCTTTGGAAAGTTTTGAGAACTAACCTATTTTCTCGAAGGAGGCCTAATTGGGGCTCCTAGGGCTAGTAGCCTTTTGAGGCCTAAATGAGGGTTTGGTGGAAGCGACTAAGAAATGGAGTTAGGTGGACCCTCAAGAACCAAAATAGGATGGATTGAAGTCATTAGAAACACCTTTACACCCCCGCAAAGCTAAATTCAAGGTTTAGGAGTATTGTAGCCTTTAGGGTGGATTAAGGGCTAAGGTTAGAGTTGCAAGATTGCACCAAGACTTGACTTGGTAGGAGGATCTAAGTTGATAGTTGGGTTGGCAAGGAGAAACCAGGGGACCCTAAGAAGGAAGAGGTCCTATAGGTTTCAATTGGTGGAGTTCAACACCCTAGAAGTCTTCCAAGAAAGACCCAGAGCATGAAACAGTGATTGTTTCATCCAACCTCCCTATTAGATTGGTATCAGATCCACAAAAGATTTGGGATAGAATAATATATGTCAGAGATTGAGTCTAGTGGTTCTACAGACATGATGACAAATGCATAATTGGCCAAGAAGGTCGAAGAATAGGAGGAAGAAAATAGGCTATTGAGGGAAAGAATAGCTCAACTTGAGAAGCAATAGATAATGTGCAAACCAAGACCGATAAGGTTAGTGATAGGCTAGAAGGTAATGTACCCAAGAGAGAAGAGGTTGCAGAGGAAGACAAGATCCCTGAACCTGACCCTGTTTTGCAAGAAGAGCCTTTCTTGAAGACATTGAAGGATTTAAGTGGAAAAGCACTTGAAGGCATACCACTGTTTAGTGGGAAAATGGAAGTTGATCTAGTCATGGATTGGATAGAGGGAATGGAAAACCATTTTGAATGTGATGGAATCACTGAAGCACAGAAGGTAAAGGTGGCCAAATCAAGATTGAGAGGTTCTACCTTGACATGGTGGAAGTTCATTCAGACAGAGAGAGAAAAGGAAGTAAAGAAGCCTATTTCTACTTGGAAGGGAATGGTTGCCAAAGTGAGAGAAGTATACATGCCAGATGATTATGAAATTCAATTGCACAAGAAAAGATAGAGCTTGAGACAAAGAGACCAAGATGTAAATTCCCATACGGAGGAGTTTCAAAAACTTTTCATGAGGTCTAATGTTTCTGAGGATGAAATTCTTAAGGTGGCTAGATACCTTAACGGTTTGAAGTGGAACATTCACGAGGAGATGACTCTTCTAAGTCCCAAAACAGTGCACCAATGCTATCAATTGGCTATAAAGATTGAAGAAAGGAGTAAGAGGAAACAAGACCAGGCTTCTAAGAATAGAGGTAAAGGCAGAGATCAAAGAGGACATAGAGGTGGATACCAAGGTAGAGGGACTGAACAAAGAAGTCAGGGAGAGTCTAAAATCACAGAGCATGGAAGTGAAACAACTTTTATAGGAGGCTATGGAAGAGGTAGAGGACCTCAAGGAGGTTCAAATAGGGGAAGAGGAGTAGGCAGAAGTAACTCATACTTTGCTAGTATGAAGTGTTACAACTGTGGTCAAGTAGGTCATCCAGCTTATAGGTGCCCAGAGAAAGCATCTTCTTCAAATACAGAAAAGAGAGTATCATATGCTCAAGAAGACACTATGAGTGTCAAGTCAAAAGAGGTTAGTCACATTGAGTCATAAATGGGGGAGAACTTGATGTTTAGCAAGTTTCTAATCAGACAACCAGTCAAAGAAGAGCCAAAGAAAAGGAGAGCCTTATTCAGGGTAAGATGCAAAATACTTGGAAAGGTGTGCAAGGTTATAGTGGATTCAGGGTTTACTGATAACATTATCTCTAAGGAGGCAGTGAGAAAGTTGAAGTTGGAGAAAGTACCCCACACTAGCCCTTATAAGGTGACATGGTTGAACAAAGGGCAGAGTGTTCTTGTAAATGAGTAGACAACGGTGGAGTTCTCCATTGGAGGGTACAAGGACAAGTTGATGTGTGATCTGTTGCCCATGGATGAATGCCATCTTCTATTGGGCAGACCATGGCAGTATGACAGAGGAGCCATCTATGATGGAAAGGAGAACAATATCTCATTCAAGAAGGATGGAAAGACATTCAAACTGCAGTCACTGACAGATGAGGAAGAAGGATAGTCAAAGACCCCTAGTGTCTTGTTAAGTAGTGGCAAGAAGCTTATCAATACACTACAACAAGGAGGGGAAGGATATGTGGTCATGGTGCAACCCAAGGAGGAAGATAAGACTAAGAAAACAGTCATACCAGGATCAGTCCAAAAGTTGCTTGAACAGCTCAAGGACATAGTCAGTGATGGAACACCAGCAACCTTACCTCCAAAGAGAGCCATCAGTCATCAGATTGACTTCATACCAGGGGCTTCATTGCCAAACAAAGTAGCTTACAAACTTACACCAGATCAAAACCCAGAAGTAGGTAGACAAGTGCAGGAGTTGTTAGACCAAGGACTAATTAGGAAGAGCATCAGTCCATGTGCAGTACCAATGGTCTTAACAACCAAGAAAGGTGGTAAGTGGAGACTTTGCACTGACTCTAGGGCTATAAATAGAATTACAATCATATATAGGTTCCCTATTCCTAGGATTGAGGATTTGATGGATTGTCTTGGAGGAGCTCAGTATTTCACCAAGTTGGATCTCAAGAGTGGATACCATTAGATCAGAATCAAAGATGGGGATGAGTGGAAGACAGCCTTTAAGACAAATCATGGGTTATATGGGTGAAGAGTTATGCCATTTGGCCTCTCAAATGCCCCTAGCACATTCATGAGGCTCATGAATGAAGTGCTTAAGGACTTCACAGGGTTATTTTTGGTGGTATATCTAGATGATATACTCATCTTTAGCAAGACAGTAGAAAAACATCTGAAGCATGTGGAGTTAGTTCTTAAAAGATTGCAGGAGGAGAGGTTAGCCATCAACTTAGAAAAGTGTGAATTCTTCAAACAAGAGCTTGTGTATTTGGGGTTTGTAGTATCCCAAGGACCATTGAAGATGGACCCAAGCAAGGTGGAAGCTATCCTAAATTGGCCTACACCAACCACTGGGATAGAGATAAGGAGTTTTCATGGGTTAGCTCAGTTTTATAAGAAGTTTATAAGGAAATTTAGTGGCATATGTGCACCAGTACTTGACACAATCAAAGGTGGCCTAAAAACTATGACACAATCAAAGGTGGCCTAAAAACTAAGTTCAAATGGACTCTTGAAGTAGAGAAGGGTTTTGAGAAACTGAAACAAGAAGTGGCAACTCAACCCATCCTTTTGTTACCTAGTTCTGATAAGTTATTCACTGTGGAATGTGATGCTAGTGGAATTGCAATAGGAGGAGTACTAAGCCAAGAAGGTAGGCCTATAGCTTTCTTTAGTGAAAAGCTCAATGAAGCTAAACAAAAGTATTCTACCTATGACCTAGAACTATATGCTCTAGTACAGTCACTTAGAAAGTGGAGGCATTATCTCCTACCTAAAGAGTTTGTAGTGTTTACTGATAACCAGGCACTTAGCTACATCAACACACAAGAGAAGTTGAGCAATAGACATTTGAAATGGATGAAATACCTCCAAGCTTTCACATTTACCATCAAGCACAAGAAGGGACTGTTGAACAAGGTGGCAGATGCATTAAGTAGGAGGTTGCTGACAGTGCAAGAGATAAAAATGAAGAGCATTGGGATAGAGAGTTTCAAGGATCTCTATGGAGAAGATGAAGACTTCTCAGAGGAATATAAGGTATGTTCTGATTTTGAGAATCACTTTCATAGTCAATTCTCAAAGTATACATTGCAGAGTGGACTTTTGTTCAAGGGGAATCAGTTATGTGTTCCAAAAGGTTCAATGAGAGAAAATCTTATCTAGGAGAAACACAATGGCAGTCTTAGTGGTCATTTTGGTATCAACAAGACAATGGAACTAGTGCAGAGGTTCTATTATTGGCCCAAGTTTCCAAGGGATGTCAGAAGGTATGTGGAATAGTGTGTAGTTTGTATGAAAGCCAAGGGGGGCTCTAGCAATGCAGGTTTGTATCAACCTCTACCTATTCCCAATAGACCATGGGAATGTATTAGCATGGACTTTGTGGTAAGACTCCCTAAAACTAAGACAGGGTTTGATAGTGTCTATGTGGTGGTTGATAGGTTTATCAAAATGAGTCATTTTATTCCTTGCAAGACCACCCATGATGCTAGCTATATTGCTCATCTTTTCTTCAAAGATATTGTGAGGATCCATGGATTGCCATTAAGCATTGTCTCAGACAGGGATGTGAAGTTCATGAGTCATTTTTGGAAGACTCTATGGAGCAGATTAGGTAATAACTTGTCTTTTGGATCAGTCTACCATCCTCAGACAGATGGACAAACTGAGGTGATAAATAGAGTGTTAGGTAACCTTCTCAGATGCCTAACCAAGGAGTATGGATAGACATGGGACTTGGCCATATCACAAGCTGAATATGCCTACAATGACAGTGTGAATCAGACCACAGGCATAAGTCCTTTTGAAATAGTGTATGGAATGCACCCACGAGGTGTGTGTGAACTTAGAGATTTAGGAGCTATGGAGCATAGGAGTGGCCATGCTAAATATTTCTCTCAGACCATGAAGGAGATTCAGGAGCAAGTGAAGAAGACAATAACAAAGGCTACTCACAAGCTGAAAGCTAAGGTGGATATGTCTAGGAAAGATCTACAATTTGCAGTAGGGGACTATGTCATGGTCCATCTCAACAAATCTAGATTTCAGAAAGGAACATCAACCAAGTTGCAGATGAAGAGAGTGGGACCATGTAAGGTGTTAGCTAAGTATGGAAAGAATGCTTACAAGGTGGAGCTACCTGCAGACTTAGGCATTTCACCAGTATTTAATGTGGCTGATTTGGTCAGGTATAAAGGACCAGTCACTGACTTGGATCAGAAAAGTGTGGATGTCTTGAAGGATGTGAGTAACATAGCCTTACCTCCTAAAGACAACCTGCAAGCAGAGAAGATCTTGGAATCAAGGGTGAAGAAGTCTACCCGGCATAAGGAATACATGGAACATCTCATCAAATGGAAGGACAAACTAGAATCTAAGCCTACATGGGTGGATGAAGCTCAGTTCAAGAAGCGTGGTATTGATTTATCTCTGATCTCTCCCCACATTCCTTAGTGTTTGTGCAGAGGGGGGAGAATGGTGCAGGAGCACCCATAGATCACCATAGGTTGCTTAGAAGGTTTGTCTAGGACAGTTTTGTCTAGGACAACTAAGCAATCAACTTTAGTTCATTTGGATGTAAGCCTTTAAGGAATTTTGGTTAGGTTTTGATCAGATGAAGGTCATGTTGACCATAGAATAGGTATCATTAGGTTCTAGCTCAAAAGAAGGTTTTGGATTTTTTAGGAATTCTTGCAAAATATTTGTAAATGTTGCTCAATTGGAGCTACAAGCGGCCAAGAAGAGCCCAAGGAAGAGAATAACTATTTTAGGGACCCTATTTATGGAATGCCTCAACATTGGAGTAGGGTTGGAAGCATTTTTTATGTTTTGAAGTTTTGTGAATTCAAGAAAAGCAATTGTGTTTGAAAGAGAATTTTCTGATTTTTGCATTGAAGTGAGGTTTTAAAGGATTGACCAATGCACTGTAATTTATGTAGGATGTAGTGTATTTGTTCTTCAAGCATTGTGTGGTTTTATATAGGTTCTTTACTCAGTTTCAAGCATTGTTTTGTAATTAGTTTGTTTTTATACTATTGTTGGTCTGAACCAGACAGTTTTGTGAAAATGGAGTGTTAGTTCACTTTCCAACCATACAAATTGTACGGACCTTTGGGAATAGTGACTAGAATCCATGTATTTACATATGGTAGGGTTTAGGGATTTTGAAAATATAGGAGCTACTGTGGAAGTCTTGCCCTAGGCGAGCCAGGAAGAGTCTGGCTAGGGAAGACCTTAGTGCAGAGCACTTGATTTGTAGGGGTGTCAATGCCTTGACAAATTACTACTTGGAGAAGTCAGATAAGTGTCTCACCAAGATATAGCATGGAGGAGTAATCACCATCAATCCATCTGATGTGAGGAATACTTAACAGTTTGAGAGTAGCCAGGAAAGGGCTTAAAAGACCTAGTTTTGGCTCATTTTCAAGTTAGGGCGTTGTACAGACAGCTGAGACCCAAGACCCCAAAAATCCTTGAGAGGTGGGAATTTGAACCAGGAATCCAAAGAAAATATTTGGGTGTTCTTTGGAAATTTTTGAGAACTAACCTGTTTTCTCGGAGAAGGAGGCCTAATTGGGGCTCCTAGGGCTAGTAGCCTTTTGAGGCCTAAATGAGGGTTTGGTGGAAGCGACTAAGAAATGGAGTCAAGTGGACCCTCAAGAACCAAAATAGGATGGATTGAAGTCATTAGAAACACCTTTACACCCCTGCAAAGCTAAATTCAAGGTTTAGGAGTATTGTAGCCTTTAGGGTGGATTAAGGGCTAAGGTTAGAGTTGTAAGATTGCACCAAGACTTGACTTGGTAGGAGGATCTAAGTTGATAGTTGGGTTGGCAAGGAGAAACCAGGGGACCCTAAGAAGGAAGAGGTCCTATAGGTTTCAAGTGGTGGAGTGCAACACCCTAGAAGTCTTCCAAGCAAGACCCAGAGCATGAAACAGTGATTGTTTCATCCAACCTCCCTATCAGGGTGTATTCTTGTTTTTCTTATGGATGTGTTTCACCAACATGGAAAATATACCTTTTATCTGGGACTGTTCTGAGTCTTTCATTGATGAACTTTAATCATGTGTCTTGAATGGATGGTCAAGGTCTTTTTTATCATCAAGCAGTCTAAATGTTTGATTTACAGAAGATGGGTCATTGGTTTGGTTTGAATTTGAAGTATTTTGAAATCTTATATCCTTCATACATCTTTAAAATCTTGAGGCTGCTATAGGATCTTTGTGAGGTCTTGTCAGGTGAAAAATCATATTTCTGCTTCATCTCCACTGTGCTTCTCAGCCCTAAGTGTGAACTTCTTTGTTCACAAGTTGAAACGAAAAAGTGAAAAAGAAAAGAAATATCAAAAGAAGAAAAGAGAAAATATTTAAAATCTAATTAATTCAACTTATCAGGAGTATTTGAATATCTCTATCGGGGCTATGGACGCCTAACTGGCAATAGAGCTATGTTCGAGAGAGTCACAGTGATAACCTCGTGGAGACTATAGATGCCTGACTAGCAACGATGATCTATCCAGATTGCTTTTGAAGTTAGAATCTTCATGTAGCCTGACCTCATTAAACTTGGTTTATGCAGTAGCTCAAGGAGGGAAACAAACTCATGTGCACACACTTGGATTTTTAGTTTATGGAAGGTTCAATCTACCTTTGGTTCTAACTCTTTAATCCTACATTTTGATTTGTTTTTCTAATAGGGAGATCAAAACCAAAGATTTTGGGTTCTTGATTCCAGATTGTCACTAAAATGCTTTGGAGTATTTTACCAGCAAAGTCGCCATTTGTTGTGCAGTTTTTGCACACACACCCCATTGAAAGTAGGGACCCTCTTTTACTTTCACTTTTGGTTTTGGGCCCTTGTTATGTTGAGGTTTTTGTTACCTTTTCATGTGCTTGAATGCCTATCTTATTTGTGCAAATACCCCCTTCTAGGAAGCACTTTGAAAATCTTAAGTTTTGAACAAAGTTTGGGTTTATACTTCATTTTGGGATTTTTTGCTCCATCCGTATTTTCTCGGATTTCACTTGAAGCCCGGCGAAGGGACTAACACTACAGTTCAAGAAATCTAGGACTTCATGGAATTCCACATGGACCAGATATTTCTGAGATTTTGTTTTGTCGTCGAGTTTCTGAATTTCTTCAGCCTGTCTTGTCGATGGCATTAATGCACCTAGGTACTATCTTTGCGGCATGAGTGTGATCAAATTTAAGGGGATTTTGCATCATTTTATCTCATCTTTTGTTGTGTATCACTCTTGCATCTAAGGCTTGGTGATTTGGGTGTTCGAATTTCTTGATTTGCTTGCTAAAGTGCTTGGATTTCTTACATTTAGTTTGATTTGGTCGCTAGGGCATCCAAGTTCGCTGCTCATTTTCCTCGTGGTTGAATTTGATTTACTTATGGCTGAAGCTAGCAAGGTAGTGGTTGGAATGGCTAAGGGTGATATGGAGGGATACTCTATCTCAGAAGTAGAAAGGGTTAAATTGGACATAAAGAGCAGGATTCCAGAAAGTAAGATAGCCTTCGTCTGGTCTGAAGTTTTAGACACAAATGTGGGTCGATGGAACTATGAGGATTTTAAGGCAAGGATGGCTCAAAAAGATCTTCTAGTGTTGGCCAGGAGACTAAAGGAATCGGTATTATCTCATGTAGCAGGATTTCTCCCCACAGTTCATTGTTATGAGTTGGTATTGGAATGTGCCCGACATTATGACAGGGATTCACAAAGGATAGTCAATCCTCAAGGGAGACTATTGGCTAATCTTAACCCTATCTCTATTGCATAGACTTTTGCTGTGCCAGATAGGTCTCATGTAGTGGATTTTAATATGGAGGCAGCTAAAAGGTACTATGAGGATGAGACTATTAAGTCACAATAGGTTATCAATTCTTGGCTTGAAAATCCAAAGTCTCATTTCTCAAAATTGCCTAAGCAATTGCACAGGGAAAAGTTTAAACAAGAAGTCTATGATGCCATCACATTGCTTAGCTAGGTGGTAGGCCTAAAGAGTACAGGTATGATTGAGAATTGGATGTTCCATGTCATTGCGAGGATGGAGCAAGAAAATATTAATTATCATTGGGTAGGTGTTATAAGTACGGTGATTCATGAATAAATGTGTAATGTGCTACAGACCAAGACATTCACCATGACTTCTTATTTAGTGTATGCACTTGTAAGATTCCATCCCTATAAAGGATTGAGAACAAGAGGAATATTTGGACAGGATGTAATTTATGAGGTTTATCCTCAATTGCACTTAGGAAGCTCAAGTTATAGGAGGGTGAATGATGCATTCACCATACACATCACTAGATTGCTCCAAGGTGCAGAGCACGTGAGAATATCATATGATGTTAAGGAGCTGATCAAAAGGTATGGGGCTTGGTTGATATAGTTTCCAACCTTCTCTTACATAAGAATATATGGTTTTCAAAAGGCTCTATACAAGCTTCCAAGGTATCCCACATATGATGTTATACTTCTGGAGGTCACGAGGCAAATATGTCACTTTGACACCATTGTAAAGAAAGATAAGCATAAAACTGGATTTGGTGGAGATTTTCCTCTGAAGATAGGTACTAGTGAGGTATTCCCTTCAATTAATTCAGCCTATGCTTCTGAGGAGGAAATAAGCACTCTTTGGTTTTCTTACCATTCCAAAAGGCTGGGTTTTGATACCACTGGTGAAGCACAAAAGAAATCCAGCAAGGAATACCACCACAGAGATGACATAGAAGACTACTGGGCCAATAGAAAGGATGAGTTTGAGGTAATAAAGAAGAAATTCTCTAGACTCCCAGTTGATGTGGTTTGAATGTATAGTGTGAAAATGGTTCTCGATCAGGTGAAAGATGACGGAGACTTAATCCAAAGTCACGACTATGAGCCAATTAAGGACAAACCAATTGGAGAAGTAGACTGGCTAGAAGAAGAAAAAATCATGGCCCCTGTGATGAAATACACCAAGTTGTGGCTCAAACACAAGGTATGGGAGCTTGAAAGTGAAGGTGTGCCATGTACCTATAATTTGATGGGTGATCCAAAATCCCATTCCACTTCTAAGGAGTCAGCTGAGGAAGATCCTAAGGGAAAAACCAAGGTAGATTCTCCTTTTAATATTAATATCAAAGGTTCCCAAGGAGAAGAGCAGGAGAAATAGAGGAAACCAAAAGCAAAGAAGAGCACTGCTACTTCAAAGACAGAAAAATCTAGAGGAAGAACTCGGTGAAGGAGAAGAAAAGGATGGTGCCCCAACACCTAAAAGGAGGAAAACAACAAGGGGTTCAAGAGAGAAGGGTGGACCTTCCAAGGAGAAAGGTGAAACTGATCATTCAGTAGTGGTAAATGTAGAAATTTCTAGAGAGAGGACACAGGTATACACAAGGAGATCAAGAACTCCTTCTCCCAAGGACAGTGTGCTAAAGAAGGATATTCCTCCAGCAACCTCTACTGTAGAACAACATAAAGAGGCTTCTCCACCCCATGAACCACATTGTGCATTAGAACAACCAACAGATGTGGAGCACCCCTCAAGTGAACGGGGGAGAAGAATTTCAAGAAGGTGAGCTTCACAGTGCAGCTGCAGAAATTGAGAAAATTCTATGAACTCCCTTGGTAACTTATGGGGATTCTCCTACTAGAAGTGAAGATTACATACCTCCTCCGAGAGAGGAAACGCCTGTTAAGACTCCATCACCAATGCATGAAGAAGAGGAGTATCTCAAAGAAGAACATGATAAAGATGAGGAGTTTCCTGAGAAGCCAGAAGATACACCCAAGGGTCAGCAGGAAGAAGTGGGACAGAGTGAAATACAGTCAGAGTCTGCTATTCTAGGTTGGCTTGATAGAGAAATAAAGAGAAAATAAATTATTCTGGATGATACCCTTCCCAATTGGGATGAGCTCCTAGAAAAAATAGGAAAAGGTAAAGGAAAGAAGAAGGCCAGGGTCATCTCCAAGATCGAAAGGGATGAAGCAAACAATAGAGTGGTTCACATTGCTACTCCTGCCATAGAAAATAATAGAGATGAAGTTGTTGGGAGTGATTACAACATGCAGACCATCAACCTAGGATCCACTTCCATGGAACAAGATATTGAAGAATATGAGGGTTCAATTGTTGTGATCCTAGGGAGATTGAGGAAAGAAGCACAAGCTAAACATGAGTTGAAGAAAGAGAATGAAAGACTTAAGAAATATTTGGAAGATTTGATGAAACCATTGCAATCCATTAGTTTCTCATCTTTTGCTGTAAGTTTCCTGCCCCAAGAAACTATATCGGAGTTGGAAAGAATGAAGGCCACTACTCTTGCCACAGTAAACTGGTTACAAGGGGTGCAAACTAAAGGAGATGATGCTATCAAGGACATCCTTTCAACTGGAGGAGATGCAATGAGGGAAATAGATTAGTTGAAAGATGTATTGGCTCAAGATAAAGAGGATGTAGATCTCCTATTATAGAAGACCAATACCATCATGGAATACACGAAGGATAAGCTGGTGAGTGATGGAATTCTCCCTTCCTCAAGAGCTGTAGAACCTTGGGAATGGTTTGAAGCTTTGCGAATAAGGAAAAAGGTTTTGAAGAAGATATATAAGAAGAGGAGGAAAATTGAGGATGCCCCGACTAATATCTATATTAGATGCATTTATTTCTTTGAGGTGATGACAGGGAGAAGGAAGTTTGCACCGAAGCATTTGAACTTAGAACAATTGAAAAAATGGTGGTGACATGTATATTCTCCAATCCATGAGGATCCAGCTATTGAACATTAGTTGGATGATGTGGCCACTTAGATTGCAGTTATTGAGAAATATCAGACCAATAGGGTTGAGTGGGATAAGTCGGTGGAGCAATCAAGAGAAAATATTAAATCCGTCGAAAGGAGAATTAAGGTTTTACCTCTTCCACCTATAGCCAACTTGGACAGGGTACTTGTGATGGTGCATGATAGGGTGGATCAAAATAAGGACAAATGGGAAAGTAGTTAATGCAAGGCTACATCGGAATTTGTGCTTCCCTATTATTTTGCATGCATTGGTCTAAACTATATTGGAGATCCCAGGCGGACCTGGATGGAGTTCATCCATTTAATGCATATTCTATTTTATTTTCAATTCCTCTTGGCCGACTTGTTTTATGGCCATTTATTATTATTGTAATTTTTAATTAGGCCGACATGCCTTGGGGGGTTTCTATTAATATGGCATTATGCCTGATTTGTAAGGGCTAGATAGATATTTTTTTCTTGGAGCGAATCAAGCAATAGAGCAAAAGTTAGAAGGTAGTTCATTTTGAGCAAGTGCTATAACAAAAAATGCTGGAATTGTTGCTACTTTGGGTAATTCAATACAATTGGAGACATTGTGCTTTTGGTGAATTCTCTTGTGTTAATTTATCTTGCATGGTTCTTGTTGTTCTATCTTTGATATTGCTTTGGAAGTATTACATATATGCTAGATTTAGAATTAGACATGATTCAATGGTGTTTATGGTTTGATGCTTGAAGTGTTTGTAGCAATCTCTGGTCCATACTTTTTGACACCAACTGATTGTTAGTTGCTTTGCAACGTTAGCCTGGACTTTTATATTCATTGTGCTTAGTTCAATTGTGAAGGTTTATCCATTTCAATTTCAATAGGGTTGTCTTGGGTTTGTGTTCATGATCTAAAAATATTTAATGCCTTAGAAGATTGCACTATTTCTATAAGATTGCAAATCCATATGGGTCAAGTAGAAATCAGTTTATGAGGGATTGGTCCATTTCAAGTGTTTTTCATTTGCATTGTTAATCTTAGGAGTAGTTTTAATTTAGAAATCTCTCTAAAACCCTTATCTTTTGTTATTTCATTTATCATTTGGATTAGATTTAGGATTGAAGTATCATCATATCGCTAGATCTAATAAATTAAAGATTCAGTATTTGCTTGTAGTAAGGTCCCTTTGTGATTACCAGCATTTTCACATTTATCACTGAGTTGTTTATGCATTGTCAAGACCTGACATTAGAGACCTTGGGCTTATCCCTTGAGGCTTGTTGATAGATATTTACCTTTCAAGAGAGATAGGATATTATATTCTGTCTGAGTTGTGCAGAAAACATCATCAATAGAGACCCCATCTCGCCGATAGAAGATCCTCAAGCCGATGAGAAAAAAAAGTGCATCGCTGGAACCAGAAGACACGTCTAGTCGATAGAACCCCTAGTGTGTGAAGTCTTCTAGCCATTTATGTCATAATGAATAAAATTGAGTTCAAGGGTTTTATTTCAGATGATATGGAAAATTGTGTTTGAAACCAAATAGAGTTGAATGGGTGTTTCAAACTCAATCAAATCTCATTTAAAACAACCCAACATGAAGAGAAGTGTACTCAGAAGATTGGGATTTCTTTTCTAATCATCATTAATTGGTTTAGATCTAGGAAATTGAAGCAAAATGGTGATAAAGAACAATAGGGCATGGGTAGAAAATATGTCAGGCTGTTTTGGGTAAAACGTGCCTTAAACATTAGAGATCTTCAAATTTGGGAAGATATTTTGAGAGGTTCCTTTAAAAATCCATTTTGTGCACATTCTACAATCAATCATTTCATTCCATAAGATGACATCTCTTTGAGGCATTTTGTCAAACAATTTAGGTGTTTTGTCTACGATTCCACATCTTGCATATATTGTCTACCAGAGCATATCCAACTATAACATCCAGGTATCTTTTTAATTCCTCTTTCATCAGTCTCTTTACTATTTGAACCTCATATAAATGTTTTAGAGAAGAACATAAGTTGTAGCATTTTTAGGATCCAACTAAAAATATGAATTGTTGATCAACCATGCACACCTAATGATCAACTATATATGTAAATTGTAATGCAATAAGGGTTGCTGATGTGTGAAGTATGTGTAGCCATCATCCACTAAACCTGCATGACTGCATGCACCTAGAACCCAAGAAAAGCTTACAATGTTAGGATGTGTTTTAGAGTGCTTCATTAATTCAAATATTTTGAGAGGTTCCTTGTAAAATCCATTTTGTGCACATTTTGCAATCAATCATTTGATTCCATGAGATGGCATCTCTTTGAGGCATTATGTCAAACAATTCAAGTGTTTTGTCTATGATTCCACATCTTGCATATATTGTCTACTTAAGCTAGTTTTTCCTTTAGCTATTTTTATTTGGTGTTTTCAATGTTGTAGAGTCAGATTTACCTGTATGGTTGAATGTCTTTTTTCTTAAAATCAGGTTTATACTATGCTCCCCCAAGTTCCGAGGATGGGGATGATAGGGGACGGTGGTACGTGTTTTTGGTATGGGGGTACTTTTGGGTCATTTTTTAGGGGATGGTAGGGGATGGCTATAAAAAATAGGGTAATTTTTAAAAATATAGAGAAATTTCAAATATTCATATCAGAACATTGATAAAGCATTCATCATAGGCATTGTAGAAGATTAATGCATAACATTAGACTTGAATTGAGATTTCACATAAGAATTGACAAACAAAGTAACAAAATTAAAATTGTTTTATTGTCAATGTGCATACATATTAAATAAGAATTATAACAAAATGCCCAAAGGATTCAAGTTTCAACTATAAAATGACAAAAACATAGAAAATATATGGTTGTCCCTAATCAGCAGATGCAACTGGTAGGTCTGTATCAAAATTGGAGCTTAATTTTGTGTCACTGTCAGATGCAAAGGCAGGGGGAAGTTTCCAGGTCCCCCAAGTCCCTGAAACATTTTCGGGATGGGGACGGGTCCCCATGGAGCATTGAGTTTATATGGTTTGGGGTTTCAAGGTGGGGTTTTACCTAACCATAGAAAACCTTTGTGGTTGGGATATAGGTATACACCCCTCTTGTCGATTACACCTTATCATCTGCTAGAGACCTCTGGGTGACTCCTGGCAATGGTATTGTGATGGATTGATGGGGGAAACAGTAACAAAGGTCATTGTGACAGTAAAGTGGAGGTTGGAATGTACACTATTTAAGTCTTGTAAGATTCTAACCTAGAATCTAGAGGCATCAATTAGGAAAACCCTAGTCTGAGCCTTCATAAAAGAGTCTGCAATACCAATACATAAATGTAAAAATGTATTTTATTTTAACTTGTATATTTGAATAGCTCTATTTCTTCTTGAATTAAACATTTAAAAATTGGTGCAGGAGCACTGAGGTATTTGTGAAATATTGATTCATGGAGGTCTCAGGTTAGTTTGAGTTTTGAGTCTAGAAGTCATTAATAAGTTCATGATTGACCAATTCATATTGTAAGCATGTGAAGGCATAATGAAGAGTGTTGGAGGTGGTGGAAAAGTTGTGAGAGGTTGGTAGTGTCATTTTTCAATAAACCCCACCCCAAGCTAGTGTAAAGTGAGGGTTTTTAGTTACAAAGGTTAGATGAGAGTTTTCCCATCTAAAAATTGTTGATTGATTGTTGAGTGGTTCATTGTGAGATAAATTCAAAATTTTGGGTTTGCAGACCTACTAGATGAGTTGAAGAGTTTTTGCAAAGGAGTGATTTGGAAGAGTTTTGTGAATCAGTTGGTTGTTTGAATCAGCTTGTTTTGTGATGATTTGTTCAAAGCCAAATTTCTTTGCATCAAAAACTTTCCATCATATTGAAGCTTGATGGGAAGAAGGGTCCATTGAGAGAACTCAAGGGGTGTTACTTGATAGGAGGAGAGAGGTTGTGGAGTACTTGTTGGCTTGAAGAAGTGACTGAGCTCACCTTCCTTGTATTGAAGAGGATGTACAAGGTATGTATTTCCTCAATCAGGATTAAATTATAACTGATGGTTTTGTGATGAGATGGTGTCAATGTCAAATCATATAACTATGATAGTTGAAATTATTTTGGTGGTCAGATGACATTCTTTTTTAGAACATTTATAAAGAAAGTATAGTTTAAAGTTTCTTGTGCAGAAGCAGTGAGTAAGCTACATTCCTCTGCTTGCCTCAAATCTTGACTTGGGTGATGAGGACAGAGGTATAATGCCTTATGTTACCTCACACTTGTTCCTTCTGTTACCTCACACTTGTTCTATTCATGTAATCATCTTGATGAATATTACCTCACCCATGTTCCAGTCATGTATTTACCTTGATGATTGACTGACTTGTTTTTAGGGCTTACAGCTTACAAGAAAAATGAAGGCCCTTTGACCTTTTAGATCATCTATGATAATTTAATTACATCAAAAAAAACCATGGAAGGATTTAAGTACTTAAGGTTTTGTTGAAGATATCACTATACTATTTGAAGATTGTGGTATGTACCTATTTTAAGCCAAATGTTATGCTTTTGGCCTTGAGATTGAGTGGGACTCTCAAAACTTGCATTTTTTGGTCCTAGCAATAGACTTTTAGTATGATATGGTTAAGATGGTTTGATTGAGAATTTGAGAACAAAGGATAAGCCTCAAACTTTTATGTCATTTAAAGATTGGAATAAAGATTATTGGGCAGGACAACTTAAGACCTTAGATTTACACCAATCATATATCAACTAGAGACCTGACCTATACCCCATGTAACTCTCCATGACTATAAATATGATCTTCAGATTAGAAATATATACATTCTATGCAAGATTTATTGGTTTAGTAGATAATTAGGGAATGTGTAAACATGATAGTGAATACCTTGAACTAGTTAGCTTTATCTACTAGCTACTTTTGATCAACTAAGGACATTTATATTTCAATTTTAAATAAAATTTCAATATTGAACTTCAAAATTTAGAAAATTGCCACCTGCACTGCACATAAATGGAGGTTCCCTTTTAACACATTTCTTTGATTATGCTTTCATCTCCTTTCACATTTGAGTATACTAACTTATTTTGAAAAACAAATTGATTTTAGTGTTCTATCCCATGGCTCAGTTCTTGTTTTTGTGTTGAACAAAAATCAAACACTAAGCTTCAGTGTCATGTTGGATTGTCAGAAAGCTACAATGTGAAAATAGCTTCTTTAGAATCTTCATTCTATTATATCTTTGCAACTCTATTCTTTCCAAATTTATTTTTACATACTAACAGTGACCATGAAAAAATTATTGTAGGAGTGGGAGGTTATTCTTACCTATATAAGCCACTTTGGTAGGCAGGCATAATTACCAGTAAGTGCTTATTACTTATTAAATCAGGTTTAGGTGACAACTGGAGAATATTAATTTATGACAATTGACATAGATTACTTGCATTCAAATTATTAATTTCCTTATTTACAATATTTTTTGAGATTATAGTTGTATGGCTAGAGAGTTTATATATTCATTATTTTCAAAATTCACAGTTTATCGGTAATGACTTCACTGCCAGTACTTAACAACTATTTCAGAATCAAAATTTTCACTAAAAATTACATTCACCGTCTTTTACGAATAACTACTAACTACCCTGCAAACCAAAAACTCCTTTTTGTTGCCCACAGTTTTGTAAAACCCCCAAAAACTAACTACAGACAGCCAAAAAACTCAACTTCATGGCAGAGGATTATGTTAATTGTAGAGTTGCAGATGAGCTACTCACCATAGTTTCCATAGAGGTCTTGTTCTTATTCTTCCTCCTCTGAGATCGCTTCTCCAACTTCTCTAGCTACTCCAACTTCAGCCACTTCGCTTCATCCTTTTCCTTCTTTACCACTACCTCAACCTCTATTAATTCCACAATCAATTTCAGAGCCTCCCACCCGCGTGTTGCTCCCTCTCTCCATCTGGCTTTACATTTTCCTTCTAGCCATTTCACAAAGGGTATGCATTTGAATGTTTCTTCATCCTTTTCGCTTTCAATTCCCTCACCAATATCCATCCCAACTCCTAGAATCATCCATTCCAACAGTGAGTCCAAGTTGTTCAGATAATCCTTATACACTAGTGTCTTCATGAGATTTTTCACAACTTCAATTGGCTCTTCCAAATCTAAGCCCCAAGCCATTATGAGTGAATAAATATCCAAATTATTTTTATACCTATGCGTGAGTTGGCCGAATCCTCTTCCCAGAATTAGTTGCACTGACTGCATTAATCATTCATCATTGTATAGGAAACACCCCATCAGTCTCTTTACTGATGGTTCTCCGTAAAAGTGTGAGAGTTGTTTCTTCATTTTAAGCATTAAACCAGCCTCCATCACATCTACAGGGATAGAGCCACCACCTCCTATACATCGTTTTCACACCTATTGTTCGCCATAGTAGAGGAGCATCGAGTAAGTAATGCCTCAACAATATAATGAAATAATGAAATGAAATAATTTAATAACTTCATTCATATTCCTTTCCATAAATTCTCGACATACGTAAGTCATTTCCTCCACCTGACTCCACACACTTCTCTCATTCACTTCAAGAATTAAAACCTACAAGTACTCCATTTTAGAGCTCCCTAAATGCACCACCTGTTTCAGTCTTGTCATCAAGGGAGAACATTAATTTCAAATATCTCGACGATGCCTCGAGATGTCACATCAGTTAGAATAATCATTATCACCATATTGGTGAGACTGTGATTCTTATTCCACCGATAGCCACCTTCTCCACCGATGAACAACTTTCCTTAGGTCTATAGGAAGGATGCCAGATAACGCCACGCTAATGCACCCCAACTCCACCGATATAAATTATGCACTTGATAATCCATGCTTATATTGGGCAATTGGGGGAATGCAAACATTTGTTCCACTGATGTTCATGTGTCATAGCGATGTGCTTACTTTTGTTGACTTTGTTGGTCTATCGGGGAGAGTGCCTTAGGAGTCAGCCCGATAGGGTATTCTTACACCGATACTAGGTTATGAGTTGCTTTCATCAGGCCATTGACGAGGCTATAATGGGGGTTCCATCGATGAGGCATTGTTAGGCCGATAGTGCTAATTTTTATTTAGGGACAGGGAAAGATTTATGGAGCCTCGTACTATTATGGTCTCATGCTTACTATTATGCTTTTGATAGATTTTTTCCAAGGCAGTGAATTGTTTGAAAATTGCTTTGGTAGACATGTATGGAAAATGTGGTAGCATAGACAAGGCAATGAATTGTTTGAAAAAATGCCTCAAAGAAATGTGATCTCATAGAATGCCATGACAAGCAAATACAATTGGCAGCTGCTCCTAGTTATTAGTTATGCAATGTGAAGTAATTGCATAACTACTTAGGTTAACTTTGTAAAAACTATATTATTGTAATTGAAATTTTGTCATCTATCAACATCTAGTTATTAGTTATGCAATGTGAAGTAATGCTTTGAGTTTGAAAGGTGTGCAATGCAATGTAATCAAAGATATGAATATAAACTACGTAAATCATTTTTTTACAATTCATTAGTTAAACTCTTTATTTTATTTTCTCTCTATATCTCTAGGCTATGGAAATGCCTTTCAATTTCAAAAAAAATAGTTTTTATCTCTTGTTCTACAATTTTTTACCTTTTTTTTTTAAATCCGATTTTTTCGGATTTTTGAATGCATGGGGTTATGTTAGTAGTGCTCTCATATTGCGTGCATGGTAATGTAGTGTTTATATTTGTATCCTTTGTATCTGATTAGCATGAAGCTAATAGTAACATTGTAATGGTTTTTTAGTAAATTAGATTGATCATTGCAATTATTTTTGAAATTTTCCTTTTGCAATTGTTTTAACACACACATGCAAGTACTATTTAAGTAAGTAATGGTTGTTTTGTTATGCAAAAAAGGGTAATCATTACCTATGTAATATAATGTGTTTTTTTTTAATAACAGAAATGTATTCATAAACTCAAATAAGCAGATAAAGTTAGGGAGTCAACTTGAAGACAAAATAGATGGAGTTGTTCGTCTGAAAGAAAAAGAGGGAACCTTCACATGATGGCCACTAAAATATTTGTAGAAAATGACATAGTTGAACATGTTTATCATATACTAATTAATGTTAGACATCTTGGCTCATTGCTTTATGCAGTATTTTGAATGTGTTGTTTAGGGATCTTAATTATCATGGTGTATTTGAAAGAGTTGGAAACTCTTAGACAGCTTTGACATCTTATAACTTGATATATATATATATATATAT
>VDFB02331148.1:0-11336 GCA_007258455.2 Sequoia sempervirens
AGGAAATAATAAGGGAACCAACTTTTATGCTTACATTTTTATATTTATCATCATTGGGCATCAAAATGTCACAAATGGACCACAAACACCATGGTATGACATAGACCAAGGTGTGCAAGGTGACCATTTGGGAGAGACAAGTAGTCAAAAGACAAATTGAATAGACAAGGAATGCCCCAGCTCATACTAAGGACCCAATTATCCCAGTCTTTTTTCCAAGACAAACCATAGACAACAAACAAAGAAAAGAGGCCATTATCCATCATCATCCCTCTAAATCCATTGATAGGACATCCTTGAGGAGACTAGTAACATGACCTAAAACCAATTGAAAAGATAAGAAAAATCCAAATCAACAAAGTGTTTACCAAGATAGTGTTTGCCCATGTTAATGATAAGATTGTTTGATTGATTGATTAGGCTGACCAAAGTTGATTGATAAATTGTCAAGGATTGATTGATAAATTCACAAAGGTTGACAAATTGATTTGATTGACCGTGCCTAGTCTCTAGAAGGACACATCCTGATTAAGGCAAGATTGATTGACCAAGATGACAAGATTGATTGATTTGATAAAGATTAGCTGATAAAGTTGATTAATTTCCCTCGACTTCAAGAAAGACATATATTGATTAAGGCAAGATTGATTGACAAGGTTGATAAGATTTTTCATTTGTTTAACAAATATTGATCATTTTTTTGACAAAGATTGATCGTTTGTTTGACAAATATTGATGAATATGACCAAGTGATGTGATGATACCCAACTTCAGGAAGGAAACATCTTGTTTAAGGAAAAGGACACATCTGATAAATTTGACCAAGTGATAAGTGCTGACAAGGCACCTAACTGCAAGAAAGACATATCTTATGTAAGGTGAATGACCAAATTGACAGAGTCTAATCTCAAGAAGGACACTTCCTGATAAAAGACAAGAGATAAGACCAAATGAGAAAAATGGCATAATGCCCCATTCCACTAAGATTGATGATCTGATAGATTGGTTGACGATAATATGATTGACTGATTGAAGGATTTTGTTGATTATGGTTGTTTGTTGATTCAAGATTTATGTTTGAAGTTTAGATGATGATGTCGTCTTTGAGTTGACAGTGTCTGATTTATTTTGACTGACTCGACGAACCTTAAAAGACTGACCTAGGGGGCCTTGGGGGCTCATCAACAAATGGCCTTTCCTATGTAGCAATGCACAAATACCTCGTAGTTCGACACAACTTGACTTTACCTTATTTGACAAAAGATTGAGTCATGATTTTATTTGGACAACCTAAAATGACTGACCTAATGTCTTGGGGGGCCATTTAAGATCAGCCTTGACTACATAGTAGATGGGCAAAGACAACATAGTTCGACCAATTTAACAAAGATTGACTCAAACTTAGACTCAAACTCTGTTTTTGGAAGTTTTGGAAGTTTTATGATGTTTTTTATTTTTTATGGTTTTTCTAATTTTTTGGGATTTTCAAGGTTTTCTAATTTTTTTGGATTTTGATGTTTTAAAAAGGTTGATACCATGTGTTATTTCCCATGAAGATGTAAGTTGAGGAATTTCCACCAGTCAAGTATAGGACTAACTTATTATGTGCAAGGGGAAGCAACAGGTGAATGTGAGGGATGATCATGAAGGCAAAGGATACTAAATTTTTGGTGGTTCTTAGGCCATGAGAAGGATGACAAAGCTTTATTATGGATGGATGGGACTTTTTTATGGATGATAACTATAAGGATCATGGAAAATGCATGTGAAAGATACCCACAATCAACCAGGCAGGCATGCACAAGGATCCAAGAAAAAACATGATCTTGCCCCTAGTCAAGCTGAAAAGCAATTGATAGGTGATAATGATAATGACAATGTTGTTTGATATGGGAATGACACATCCCAAAACAACATGAGGATTGGGAAAGGAATATCCCATTGATGATAATGTGACTAAAGGATCGAGGTTTGCAACAAGGATGAGAACAAATCCAAGGAATGTTTTGGATGATGCATGAGGTTGCATAGCAAGATTGTATGGAATAGGCTTATTACATTTGGAATGACTAAACTTAGGAATAGATGGGATTATGGAGAGAACTTGGATAAGTGGATTAGAATCCTTAAACCAATGACAAGGGAAAACCAATTCCAACAATAGGTATGGAAGGATAATGGATTTATTTTGGCAAAGGATATGAGACATGAGGATTATTGGCTAGAAGACTTAACATATGATCTCCAAGGACTATGTCGCATAGGAATAATTTGTTTTCTCCAAGATATGGGTTTGGATAAATTCTATGAATGAAATGACATGATATTTCATGGATGGTGTATGACCAAAGGATAGACATGTCAAGAATTTTCCCAAAGCATGATTTATGTTTGTGCCCCACTTCTTATCAAGATCAAGGTATGTGGGAAAATGGATAGAAATGATATGGATTAGATAGATAGATGGAAATTTTATGAGAAAGGTATGAAAGATGAGACAACTTTCCCCCAAGTGTAATGGTCCACATAGATAATTTCTCTTACACATGAGGCCTATTTGTTAGGTTTTCATCATGGTACTTATCCAAAGCACCATAAAAATGGTTTTCACTATTGGATGAAATTTTTCTCTTTACTATTTTTTTTTATTTTTTATTTTTATTTTTCCTTTTCTTTTCCCTTTTTTTTATGATGTCACACAAAACGCCTATTAGCCAAGTTTTCATCAGGGTGATAATTTTTTATTTATTTTTATATTGAATTGATGTTCTATATGATCATTGATTGTACTGAATCCTTTGATGGTGTTGATGTAGATATTGGTGTCATGATATTCCAATAGTGACCTTTATGGAGTAATTGTCTTGTTGGGATCATAGCACTTGCATACAATTGATCGATGTCATTGGGATCCTCTCTGATACTAGGTTTGGCCTTATTAAAATACACACATCGTGATAGAGTTCCATTTGAGTCATTATGATAAAGAGTTGCTCCAATATGCGACAAATTTGTGATGTAGGAATTTAGGCGAGATGTAGGATTATGATGGATGATGGTAGGTGTGAATGGATTATTTGGTGTTTTGGATGTAGCAATTTTTATTTTCCAAACTTGGGATGGTGGGTGATGGAGTTTGGAATTTTGATTGGGATAGTGTTTGGAACCAACACTTTTATATGCCTTGCTTGATGACCATTTTGAAGGAGGTGGACATTTATTATATGCGGGAGTCCTCTTTTCTTGTGGCTCCACATTTTGATGGACTTTTTTATTTGGAATATTTTCTTTGCTTGATCCATTTTTCTTTGGGATCCATTTTAACTTCATTTGTCCACTTCGATTTTTGTTTGATTCAATGGCCTTTGACATTTGATTTTGAACTTTGGATTTGTAATAATTTTCTTTTTGTTGGTTCCAAATAGAAGGTTTATTCATGTTGGAATGATAGTTTATAGTGTGGATGGAAGGAGTGTTGGCAACAACCTTATAACAAGGACTACACATGGCCCCCATTTTGATGTTTGTATTAGATAAAGTTGCCCCCAATATCAAGGAGGTATCACTAACATCATTTGATTTGCTAATTGAAGAATAGCCAAGAGCTTTATGTCTAGAATTTTTTGAAACTGTAATGGTTCTAGAATTCCTTGCTCGTGTAGGCCTAGTCCTTTTCCTTGATACTGCATGCTCTGACAAATTTCATTTGTGATGGGGTATTTTTTGTTTTGAAAACAAGATACTAACCCATCATTATGTATTTGGACACTATTGCTCTGTATTTTTTTATCTGCAAGAAAGCCCGCTCTGACAAAGGTGGATGATCATATTTGATAGGATATTTTGGTGTTATCATTCATCATGCTTGTTTCTTCTTGATCATTTGGGATGTCGATTTGATCCATGGTATATTTTGTATCTTCTTCTTTGACTTGATCAATGGTAGCTTCTCTATGTTCTTCTTGATCTATAGTAGCCTTTTTATGTTCTTGTTTGACTTGATCCATGTTATTTGTTTGATTATCTATGTGTCCAAAGGAGGCAAGTGTCTCATCTTGGGAAATGGATGTGTTTGGTACTTGGATATGATCAACTTCAAATTTTTTATCATAAATGGCATAAAGTTCAATGAGTGGATCATTTTGGACTTCATGTTCAAGGGTAGGATCTTGGTCAAAAATAGGTTTGTCTTGGATGACATGATTGGAAATGGGATCTTGATCAAGGATAGGTGCATTTTGGATGCCATAATTATCTAGAAGGACTTCTTGGATGGACTTAAGGATGGGGTCATGGGATGGACTACTTTGATCTTGACATGAAGGCGAAGCTATGATGTCATGCTTTGGACTTTTCTTTTGACATGTATCCCAAGGTGTAGGCAATGTGTTGTGATTTTGGAGACCATGAACAAATGTATTTTCATGGCTAAATGTAGCTTGGGATGGAGTGAATAGGAATGGATTAGTGGATGACAGACTAGGATAGGATGTGGAGTCTTGGAATGGGTTGAGGGATGATGGATTAGGATAGGACATAGAGCCTTGGAATGGACTAGTGGAAGGTTGGTTTCCCTTGTCAAGGTTAGGGTAAGGGTGATTAATGGATGTTTGTTGTGGATTAATGTCATGTATTGTGCTAAGGGACTCTTGATAGTGAGGGTAGATGGATGGAGGACTAGAGTTTATGGGTTGTTGGTAAGAAGGATAGATGGATGGCTAACTATGGGTTGTGGGTGCTTGGTATTTGGATTCAAGGTATTGTCTTTTGAAGTCTATGGCTTGTTGGGATTGACCAACGTAGAGTAATTGGTATTCAACTTGACTAGAAAGCATATTAAGGTGAATGTAATACATGGTGGTGGATGGTATGAAGCCTAAGAGATGCCAATGCAATGGAAGGTATGCACCTATGCTATTTTTTTTTTTGGATTTTTTTTGGATATAAGGATGGACTAATACCAAGATTAAGGAATGGTAAAATGATAATGACCCTATGACCAAAGGATATGATATGCAAGGATGATGACCAAAGGATATGAGACTAAGCTATGTTTTTTGTGATTTTTTGGATATAAGGGTGCAAGATGATCATGCAAGGATGATAATGACTAAAGGATGACACTAAATGAGACTAATGGATGCAAAGGATACTAAAGGTAGACCAAGATAGGGGAGACTAAATGATGTTAAGTGAATGATCAAAGGTAGTGATGCAACTAAGGCTAAGGTGAAATGAAACTTTTTTTTGTATTTTTGGGATATAAAGATGCAAAATGAAAGTGAAATTTAAGTCCAAGACTAAGGATTGATAGAATGATAATGAAGTTATGGTCAAAGGGTATGGTATGAATCTAAATGACACTAGAAAGATGAAACTAAGGATATGAACCTAAAATTTAAGACAAAGGATGGTAACCAAGCTAATGTAGGTCCAAGATAACAAACCCAAATGTCATTGACCTTTGTGATAATCAAGATGATAGTTTTGACAAGGTGAGTCTAAACTAGGACACAAGTTTGAGACCCAAATTTTTTACCAAGATGATAAATACAAAGGTTGATAAATTAAAAGATGAAGGTCAATGACAAGTCAAATGAGTAACCAAGAATTGTCCAAAGGCTTGATAATTTTCCTATGTCTGAAATCTAGAAGGTATGTGCAACCTAAGACCTAAGATTAATTATGCAAGGAAAAGGTGACCTAAGGTGCAATCTAAAATGTAATGCAAACCTAAATGAGGATGATGGAATGGATTGGGAAAGCTTTGTAAGTCTTTGGTTTGGAATTCAAGATCACTAATATGATGAATTGGTTCAGTTTTGGACAAGGATTTCATGAAATTGTGGTAACTAGGTAGTTGTGGCTTTGTTTTAAGTAGTTGTGGTTCATAGAATGTTTATTTTGAAATTTTGATGTTTTTGACATGATTTTTGAGTGATTTTTGATTGTTTTTGAAGAAATGTGATTGGAAAACACAAAAAAAAGTATCAAGCACTTGTTTTTGGTATGGTTTTGATGTGAAAATATTTGATTTTTGAGAAAACAAGTAGAATCCTAGTTGGAGAGGGTTTGTATACTTGGTATAGGCCCACTGAAATACCCTGAATCAGTGTTGAACACCTCTCCTTCTTGAGAGTGGATAGCTTAGAATTTTGGTGGCACTAGCTCCCCTCCACGACACTCACTTCTATGGGCACACCAAATTCAAATTTTTGGGTAGTCACTTCCTGGGAACTGCTATCTCTACTCAAGGGATTTAGTACTGAGTAACTTCAGGCATGTTACTGTACCCTGCACCATACTAAGCAACGGCTGAAAGGCTAGGCTTCTAAAAACAAGAGGGTTCTAGTAAACACTCAAGGACATGGCACCTTACAAGCGTACAACAAGCCACTTAAGGCTTTAATCACTCTACTAGGGGCTCTTATACCTTTAAAAGAAAAGGTAGGTACCATGTTTCGAATGACACTACATGACTAAGGGCTACATACCATAAGGACTTGACAGTTTAGTCTCATCATTTTATATACTGGCCCGAGCGAAAAACCAGTTGGAGTCATTCCCTCTTGCGAGGTAGGCCCCTCTAAGGTATAAACACAAAAACAAATGGGTCTAGATTTTTTATCACCAAGTTTGCACAAGGTGAGAGCATAATACCTACCATCCTTCAAACACTAAGACATGTGGTTCATTTACCCTCTAATTAAATCTATGTGAGAAAGACAATCCTTCTTTTTAGAGCACCAAACAAAGTTTTATCTAATCTAAAGCAAACAAGATTATGGTTTCAAAATAAAGTTTTGGAAATTCGAGCCTACAAAACCACGTATTAGTAGTTTCAAAAAAGAGATCTTGGACCAATGAAAAAGCTGCAAGAAACCTAGTTAGCACAAAAGATAAACAACTAAACTAAACTAGAAAATAAAGAAATGAAACTGAACTAAAAAGATTTAAAGGAAAATAAACTAAGAGCTCAATTTTTTTTGTTGCTTCAAAAGAAGCAGTTTTGGGAGCTCCATTCAAAGCCACACGCTGCAAACAGAAAATTAGTAAACCAAAAGAAAATTGAAAGCAAACAAAAAACTAAAATAGTGATAACTTTCTAAAAACTAAACAAAATTTTAAACCATAAAAATATATGGAAAGCTAAGACATAGACCTTCAAAACCCAGAAAAAGTTTGGCAAAATCCTACACAACAAAAGTGTTATAAACAAAAGAAAATTTGGGTCTTAACAACTAAATCTTAAAAAGTCGTGAGCACTAAAACGGCCATAACTTTCTCAAAACATATTGAAATTTTAAACCGTTTGAAGTTCTAGAAAGCTAAAAGTGAGGCCTACAAAACCCAAATAATCATTTTTTAATATTTCATGTTCCTATGTTTTTGTACTCAAAATAAGATGACGGGATTTTGTGCGAATTCTTGGTTGTAACCTATAAAACAACAAAAACAAACAAAAAAACAAACAAATTTCTCTACAAAATTGTAAGATTCATGTCAGTTTCACCAAGGTAAGATGAGTTGTAAAGTTCCTATCCTAGAATAAGTGACAGCCAACACTTCTAAGCTATAAAACCACATCAAAACAAGAAAACACAATAAAAGCATAAGGAAAATAAAACATCAAATCAAAATACTCCTAATGCTTGAATCTTGAATCACTTCTCCCATCTCTCCTTCTTCTTATGCAATCTTTGCCCTCAGATTTGGTGTAATACTTGTGCAAAACCTATAAATGGTAAGTAGAAAGTTGGAGACAAAATGGTTGTTAAGTTGAAAATGAGAGAGAAAGGTTTCTTTTATAAACAACCATTTGAACAGACTATCCAGATTGATCTTCTAGAAAGATTCCAAGATCAATGGTGGAGGATGCATGAGAGGGAGGTTACGAAATGGATGGCCAAGATTGAAATTCTAGAAAGATGTCAAGATCAACGGTTGAGAATTTATGCACCAAGAATATACTATTCATCGGAGGACTGACAATTATGACGCCAATGGCTATGATGCCTAATGACTATGATAGCAATGAAGGCTATGACAGGGATTAATGATAGGGCATCTTTGACCAAAAGAGGTGCATAAATAATTTATTTTAAATTATTTATTTGAAAATGGAGGGAAGGGACAAATGGAAAATAAATTATTTATTCAAATTATTTATTTGGAGAAAATAAAAAAGAGGCATTTAATTAAATTAATCAATTTAATTAAATGGGGAGATGGAAATTAGACATGGATAATTAATTTGAATTTTTATTCAAAAGAGAGGAATGACACATAATTAAATAATTTTTTCAATTATTTAATTATAGAAGAAGAAAAGGTCGAATAATTATTATTATTATCTGACTATGGACAGATGATTAAAGATAAATAATTAAATAAATAATGATTTATTTAATTATTGAAGAAAGGGGGTATTAGTGACACAATTAAATAATTTTAATTGATCAAGATGGAATAAATATTAGAAAGTGAGTTAGTTAAATAATTAAAAAATATTTAATTAATAGAGGAATATGATCAAGTATAATTAAATAATTAAAACTATTTAATTATTAGAGGATGACAACTAAGGAAAAATGTTGCTCGCAAACTTAACACATTTTTTAGTGTCTACACCACCACTAAATAGATCAAATCACCAATTAAAATGGTTGTTGCAGTAGATAAATCAATTAAAATCATTCTCTATGTCACCTACTAGTCAAAACCGCGTTCATATGGACTTAGCCATTTGTGATCTTCAACTTCAAACCTAGGTCGTTGATCTCTTGTCTTCACACCATGATCCTTTAATCTTTGTTCATCATTTGTCTTTAAAAAATAATCGTTGGATTTTCCCATTTTAATCTACGTCGTTGATCTTATTTCATCGCATATCGTTGCTTTCCTTGGCACTAGTTTATTGACAACAACAATGTGAATAAACAAAGCAATGCAATCACCTATCACCACATGTCCTTGAGGAACATGTGTCACAATCCGTCAATTCAAATTCATCTTCCAAATTTAAAATGTCGTTGAATTAAAGATTCATTTGTTAATCCCTGTCAATCTTCGTCACATGCAACTTTCATAGCATGAGGTCCACCAAGCCATGCGTCACAAGCCCACTATACCATTGGCCAAACACACAGGCTCACCCAATCTCAACAAGCTGGTAGGCTAATTCCTTTTGTCATCTTCATCAGTGTCGTGCAATTCACAACAATGATGTGAATTGACATATCGACCAGTCAATTGTCACCATTTGTCTTGACACATCATCACCTGCTTCCATTGCTACACACTTTATCTGGTCCCACCTGACACATGTGCTTAGCTCGCTACCCCATAGGGCTAGATAGGGACCCACCACAAATGCAACAAGATGGTGAGGAGGCCATCGATCTTCAAGGCTTGTTCATAGCCATTGATCATGCCGAGGGAAAATATTAGACGCTAGACTTAGGAAATATTAAGGTTAATAAATATTTGTCGAGTTGGTAAACACTAGGTGAAGGGGCCCATCGTACCAACGATTTTAATGGCTTAAGTGATAACTTAAGCAACCAAGAACCACCTATATGTAGTCAATGATAAATTAGAAACCATATTCACTCACCATGACTGTAAACCTTAGGGTTTATTTACAAACCCTAATTTTGACAAAGAGCAAACATCAAACAATTTTGAGCTCAACCTTTATCATTTGAATCTACAAATAGCACCTTTGAGCATCTCTCAAGGAACCCTTATCAAATCTGGCCATAGATTTATCTTCAGACACCTGGAAGCAACTTTTGCAAAATAGTGACAAAATTTCATGTCAGCATTGCAACTTTTTGAGAAACTTTGCAACAATTGTAAAACATGCTCCTTACTCCATCAAACTACACCAATACTTCTAGAACCTAATCCACTACTTTTTTTATCACCCCCTTGACATCAATGACAACCAAATTTCCAACAATCCCCCCTTTGTCATTGATAGAAAAACCAAATGCTCAAAGAGTACAAATACCAATTGATATGAAATTTCATGCTTTGAACCAATTAAATGTTTGTATTGCATTGTACCAAGTATGTCATTGGTCTAAAACCAATAGCAACTCCCCCTTTGACTTTGCACCATTTTCTCTCCCTGCTCAATTGAGCATTTGCACTAATTTCTCCCCCTTTGAAATCAATAGAAAAGTGTCATCCTCAAGACTTGCACACTTTCTCCCCCTATGGATATTCCTCCCCTTTGACAAGAAATTCAAAGAGAAAGAGTGGCTTCTTGAATCTGCAACCATCAAATCATTAGAAATTTGTAAAATGAATTTTACCTAACTTGATCTATACTTTAATTTCCAAGGATGAATGAGATAGCAATAAAGCTCCCCTTGGACGCATACCCTATCACTAAGACTTAGTGATATGATGTGGGAGCAATGACTCCCAACTTCTACCTCATATATTCAAATTATTTCTTGGGAAGACACTTGGTAAAAATGTCAACAACTTGCTCTTTGGTGGGTATATATTCCATGTTGACCTCCTGATCTACTACCTTATCTCTAATGAAGTGATACTTGATTGATATATGCTTGGTTCTAGAATGAATCACTGGATTCTTTGAGATGTTTATTGCACTTGAGTTATCACAAAGAATAGAGATAGGTTCACTTTATACTCAACCTTGATGTCTTTGAGGAGTTGTTTCATCCATAGGGAACTTGAGTACATGTTGTTGTTACATGCTCTACTTCTACTATAGATAAGGTGACTAATTCTCGCTTCATGCTCATCCATGACACAATTTTGTCTCCCAAGAAAAATGCACCACCACTAGTGCTTCTCCTATCATTTGCACATCTAGCCCAATCAACATCTATATATGTTGTTAAAGTAAAATATTTGCTTATGGAGTACCATAGCCCATAATCAACAGTACTTTTGATATATCTAAAAATTATTTTCACTACATTGATATGAAACTCCTTGGGAACAACCTGAAACGTTTCTACCATACACACTACTTGCATTATATCTAGCCTTGATGCAGTTAGGTATAACAAGCTTCCAATTATTGACCTATAAATTGTCTAATTTGCATCTAAGGATTCATCTGATTTTCTCAATTTACAACTAGTTATAATAGGAGTACTAACTAGTTTTATATCTTCCATTCCAAACTTCTTAAGCATTTCCTTAGCATACTTGGTTTTGAGATATAAATATCCCATTATCATTTTGTGCAATCTGTAAACCAAGAAAAATTGACAACTCTCCTAGCATGGACATTTCAAACTCATATTGCATATGTGTAGCAAATACTTTACACATCTTATCATTGCTAC
>VDFB02331149.1:0-171963 GCA_007258455.2 Sequoia sempervirens
AGTCTATCTATTAAATTGAATAAATTAAAATCTTATTTAATTTAATCTTACTTCAATCTCTTTAATTAAATAATCAAAACATGTTTAGTTAATTAAACTCATTAAATCATTTCCTCTCTTGTTTGATTTAAATTAATCCAAAAATCTAAGTCAAAATAGTCAACTCACTAATCATCATTAAACTTCATATAATCATCATTTATTTAATCTAACCACTGATTAAATATAATCTCACTGCCCGTTCTCTAGATATCTCCACTTGCACAAATAAATCAATTTATTGATTTATTAAATCTTCATTTTCCCTCAACAAAGCATCTTTTGGAGGAATATTCTTCTATTTACAAATTCAAAATTTGAATGACATCCTTCAACATAGCCATTTTACTCTCTCTTACAAGTCCTTCCAACAAGGCATTTACTTCTTCTTACATGTCCTTGCCTTGAGCCAAGTGGCATTCAATGCAATTTTCTTTCCCCCTCTTACATGTCTTTTCTCAAAATTCAAATAAAAAAATGCATTTATTGGCACATTTGTCAAAACTTGCTCATTCCTCATCCAATCACATTTGGACAAGTGGCATTTTGCCATTGGCCAAATCTTTGTCCCACATTGCTCTATTTTGGCTTTGTTTCCATTTCAACATTCTATAAATAGAATGCTTCACCATGCATTTCATCATCCACAATTATGCAAAGTTATTATGCACAAATATCTCTCAAATTCCATCCATCTTCTTAACTAGTTTATTGCAGATTTTGGAGCTCATTGAGGGACTTATCAAGTGGATCAATCATCTTCAATCAACATTTGCATTCAAGGAGTTGGGAAAGGGCAAATCTCCACACACCTATTTGCACCAACTCCCTCAAGAGATCAAGAGTTTGTTTGCATTAGATAGGATTTAATTGTTTCATTTGTGTTCTTCATTTTCGTTTCTTATCTTTTGCAAATTTCAAATGGATTTCTTGAGGAATCATTTGTTTCTAACCTTGTGTTTGATCTAATTGTTTGCATGTTTATTGTGTTTGTGCAAGGTCTAGATTCAAATGGTTCACACTAGAAAACATATTTCTTGCATGTAGGATGTGGCAGAGACATAAAAATTCTAGGCATTTTATCCATCTATTTCAATGGTACATTCACTTGGCCAAGCATTAAAACATAAAATGGTAGTTTATGAAAAGGCTAAACTACCATCTCTGTGTGCCCACATTCGACATCCTATCCCATAAGTTTCTTATAAAGAAAACAAATAATACATTTTCCACATAAATTCCATTTAGTTTATACATTCACATTTAAGCATTCTATCATAAAAACACATTTTATTTCCAAGTTTTCCAATTGATTTGCATAAGAACCATAATTCAAAAAAATGCATCTCATAGCTGGTTTTACAGTTCACTATGAATTCTTTTCCAACCATTCTATTACATTCCAATGAAAATAAAGCAAGTATATGCATATGTGTTCATTTCTATGTGTGTGCTAAATATCCAACATTTTGTCTCTATTTGAATGATTTAGTCTAAACAACTGATTTATGTAAATTTGAAAGAGAACCCTCTCTAATCAGCAATATATACATTTTTAGAAATTACAATTTTCACATATTTTATTGCAATGTACACGCACACACACACAAACATATATATATATATGGATACATTACACCGAATTTTAGAATTAAATCAATACTAACACATAAATTTACCAACATACAACAAAAATATTGGTTATTCCTAGCCAGATTCAAAACTATTCATTTCTAATCTTAGAACTTGTTTATTCTCAAATAAGAACAAATATATATTCATATAGATATTCATATCTAAAAATTTGTATATATATATAAACAAACATACTCAGAAATTATCAATACAAGAATAAAGTATGGTTTCAGCAAGTTAATCATTTTAAATCAGAAAATTATACTGCAGGTATATAACCAGATACATACAGGTACAATTACTGGCTCACATATTTATATATTTCATACTGTACACACACACACATATATATGTATATGCATTTATTTGAATTTACTTGGTCGCACAACTAATATGCTAATAATGAATTTCCAAATATTCACAGTAGGGTTCAATTGAGTTCAGAGAGTTTTTAAAAGAAAGAAATAAAGATTATATAGGTCGACGCCCCCATTGGGGGAGGCGCTTCCTGTGGAGGGCAGTGCCCTCTCCACAGATCGCGCCCTATGGAGGGCGTTTCCCCCATAGCGCAACCCTTCCCAATGGGGAGGGCACGGCTGGGGAAAAATCCCTTGTCCCTTCAAAAAAATTCCCTTCATTAAATAAAAAAAAATACGCCAGTATTAAGGCTTTGTAATTCGATTTCATTTAAAATATAAGTATTATATACGTAAATATATGTATATATTTACATAGTTCAGTGTATGCATATACATATATTTGAATATATAATAGTATCACAATCTAAAACAAGATTTCACTTAAAGAATCACAAAAATCTGGCATAAAATATCCAATACAAGGATTTGTGCAGAATTATATATATATATTCAATACTAAATACATATATATATATATATATATATATATACATATGTATATATATATATATGAATAGGGAAGAATGCACAAATTGTACAGCTAAGCCAATGAATTTCATACAGCAAGCACTCAATATAGTGATTATGCACAATAGTTTTCAAAAAGAATTCAATCTGTTAGCATTACAGATAATCTTTCTCACATTTTAAAATTTAAATGCAATGAAAGAGATTTAAAAACTTGGAAAAATTGTCTCCAGTTGAAATTCCCTTCTTCTTCCTCTTCTCACATTCTTACTTTCCTTGGAATTTTCTTTCTGAAGAATCTTCCTCTACTTATTTCTTTTTCTCATGTATTTCTCTTCTTATTTCTACTATTTTTTTTCTACTATACTCTAGAAAACTTCTTTTAGGCAGTCATTTTCCATTATTTCCTTTCAGAGCAATCAAGAAAGATCAACCAAAATATTGTGTTTTCGTTATTCTCCTCCCTCCTTTTTAAAGTTTTCTTTTTGTTTTCAAAACCTAATCCTAAAAAGAATAAAAATAAAATTTATTTCTATGCACATTATTTTCCTTTAACAAATAATAAAGAATTTATGTTTTAGTTGCAACTACGTAATTATCCACAGTGAATAGTGAGGAAATACTATATTTAAATTGCAAAAGAAATATTTACCCTTTATAAGCATTAAATAAATATCATTTATTTGCAAATTGAATATTTATTCTAAATAATAATAGAGAAATATCATTCAATTGAGAATAAAATAATTATTCTAATTAACCAAGCATTATCATTTATTTGTAAAAACAAAATCTATAATTAAATTATAATCAATTCTTTTGTTTCATTATGCTTTATTTCATTGTTAATTAATTTAATTAAACATCTTATAATACGAACAATAAAACAGTCATCTAAGCTAAATGCTAAATGCATCTACATGACGCTAAGTGCTTGTGTGTGTGCGAGATAACCATTCATGCTTTACCCTGCCAAGAAGCTAACTTCCTCTATCTTAATCACACCCTTGGTCTTCGACAACCTATAGCTCAAGTAAACTCAAACACCCATTAATTGATTAATATCCAAATAAAATCCAAAACAAAGAAATATAATGCATTAATCCAAATATTACTATTCTATTTTGCTTCAATTTCAAAGTAAACCATATTCAGTACTTTTCAATTTTTCAAAATTAAAGCAAACATTTTCATATTTCATCACACAAAAACACCATATTATTTATTGTTTACTCTACCACACTCATTCAATCATATATCAAATCCACATAAAGCCAAAAGCAAGAAGCATCAAAGTTCAAGACATGACAACATGCTTCACAAGCCTCGCATTTAGTGTTAACACAAGGCCGGCCAACACCAGTGCTAAACACAATAAACATTAAGTACACGCTTCCTCAAATCAATCCAAAAAGTTGAAAGTTCTAGAAAACATAATTCATTTGAATGCAATCTAGAATAATCCTTGAACTACTTGAGATTCATCAAACACTTCATCAACCTCGCATCATCCAAATACTTCAACTCATAACAACTAGTGACCCTTACTTGCATACTGATAAATGAAACTCACTCTATATAGCATCAAATCAAGTAAAATATTGAATACAAAAATATATAATAATTATAAGCAACGTCCCAAGTCTACACAACCTAAAGCCAAATAGAGGAGAAACACTGAGCAAATACATTTATCCCATGCCATAGAAAACATCACTAAACAACTAGTTCACACACTAGTGAAAACATCTCGCATTATACAACAATCCAAAAACCCAAATTCTGAATATAGAAACCTCCAATAACCTTGAATAACCTGTAAGATTCGCATAGGCATAGCATGAACATAGAAAAAATGTAGAGCACAATACCAAAACACACACTGACCACTTACACAACATAATTTTCACTATTTATCAAATTTCCTCAAAAGCACTTGGAAGCAAGTACCAAAGACAATATCTCAACTCATTCCATCTTTCCAATTCATCTTCAGACACTACAAAAAAAATATAGTTCCATGTACTCACAACACTTCCTCAATGTCTCAACTATACATGCAAAACCTATAGCAACCTATTTTCCTCTTTTTCACAATTTTCTTAATATCCTCAACATCTGCATCCCATAGTTGACATCAATGACAACACCAGTCAGTAGACTTCTTGTTGACATTAATGACAACACCTTCATGCTTGTAACAATCTCCCCCTTTGTCATTGATGGAAACACAAGATGTGAAAATCCACCAAAGACAACACACCACAACTAATCCATAGCAGGGGTGGACAGCTCCAAAACACTCACAATCAACCAACCTTTCAGCTTCTCAAACACCAAATGTTGGGTTTTCATTCACCGGCCTCAAATCTCCTAGTAGCCTTTACAAACTATTTTTCCAATCATAATCTCTAGGGTAGGGATGATATCACAAATGTAAACATAGTTTCATACACCCATTTGGATCTTATACAACATATCTCAGAATCAAGGTGGGTTACTTTGTGCTAAAACCCTCTAAAATTGATTGTCCTTTATTTGCATATAGGCCTAATTGGTGAATTTGCTTGGTAGCAGTAGGGAATATGCACTCCAAGGTCTATTCTTCTAGTCCAACAGTTCAAACATGTCTTAATAGGCCTAAATCACCAATTCCCATCGTGTAGAACACTCTCCCAAAAGCTTTTCCTCAAAACCCTAAGTCTATATGATTTCTAAACCTTATACATGAGGATATTATGCTAGGGAATCAACTTGCACGTGAAAAATGCCTTCCCCTACATCTGCAAAATTTTGAAAACCAAAAAAATTCCTAGTTCTTCCATTCCACCAAGTTTTAGTAGATTTCACCAAGTGGAATGGAAATTATTACATTTTTTTAGTCACTAGCAACCCTAACAAGGATTTCAACCAGTTGTAACTAAAATGCTTGTAACTTGAACAAATATTAATGAAAAAGAGCCAAACCAAGTGCAATGGAAAGAAGATTCACTACAACAAATCTATTTGAGTTCAAGCCATGAAAAGACCGTACAAAACCGTACTATTCGTTGTAGCAGCAAATTAGCGTTTGAAAATGCAGAAAACAGAGTTTTTTCTGTTGATTCAATATCCAAAAAAACATCCAACCTCAATGCCGACTAGACAATGAATTCTTAAATCATTCACAACCATTTATCAACTTTTCCTACTAATTTTCAAATGACAAATTCAACTAATCATCATTAGACCTCTATTATGACAAAAATTGCAAAAGTTGCATTGACAACATTTCAGCAACTTGACAACATTTTGTAATTGACCTCTAAATCACCCCTACTGACTCAAGACCGACTCAAGCACACTTGAAATGGTCATGCAAGACCTTATTACATGTTCTTGACTCAATAAAAAAAAAATCAACATTTGACCCCCTTATGGGGCATGAAGACCCTAGGCGCTCCTACACCAACAATAGCTCTAAACACACTTTATTTCCTTCTCTCTTTTTCATATTAGATAACCTACACAACATTCCTAAACTCTCTCCCCCTTATGGGAGTCTCTCTCCCCCTAAGAAGATAAGATTTTTCACATGATTCTCTCTCCCCCTTTGACACTGAACCAAGACACTTGCTATGAACACCCAAACAAATCAGCAACACATGACACTACCTACTCCCCCTAAGAGGTATCCACCAGAATCAATCCAAACAAGAGATAGATCCATAGATCCACTGGATGGATGCATCTTCATATGAATCTAGTTCAAAAAGGGAGGGGTGATAACACCCAACTTCTCCTAAAGATACTCAAAAGTATCCTTAGGAAGAACCTTAGTAAATATATCAGGAATTTGATCCTTTGTAGGAACATACTCAAGCTTACCTCATTCTCCATAATATTTTCTCTCAAAAAGTGATACCTAATAGATATATTCTTTGTCCTTGAATGCATCACTAGATTCTTTGAAATGTTAATTGCACTTGTATTATCACAAAAGATAGAAATAGGGCCATCATATACAACTCTGATATCCTTCAATATTTGTCTCATCCATAATACCTATGTACAACATGATGCTACTACAATGTACTCAGCCTCTACAGTGGATAGGGAAATGGAATCCTACTTCTTTCTCATCCATGACACCAGTCTACATCCAAGAAAGAATGTACCACCACTTGTGGTTTTCCTCTCATCAACACAACCAACCCAATCTGCATCTGTATAAGCACTTAATGTGAAATCAATATCCTTAGGATACCACAAGCCATAATCTAAAGTGCCTCTTAAATATCTAAATATCCTCTTCATAGTTGCAACATGTGTTTCTTTAGGATCTTCTTGAAATCTAGCTACAAGAAAAACTATATGCATGATATATGGTCTAGTAGCAATAGTCCACCAACCATAGATCTATACTTGCTCTGACCAACCTTAGGTGAATCATCATCTTTGCTCAATTTACAACCAGTCAGTATATGAGTACATACCGGTTAGGATTCATCCATTCCAAAAAAAATCAAAATCTCTTTCACATATTTAGACTATGAAATGAAAATCCCTTTATCTATTTGATTGATTTGTAGCCAAAGAAAGAAATTTGTCTCCCCAAACATTGACATTTCAAATTATTTTTGCATTTCCTCTACAAACTTCTTACACATAGCCTTATTTCCTCCTAACATAATTTTATCCACATATACTACTACTATCAGAATATTTTGTCTTCCTCAATTTCTCTGCTATCAGGTTCATCTAACACATATCCATCTATTGCAATTGAATTATGCAAGTTTTCATCAACTTTAACATTTGCACTTTCAACTATCTTTCTCGACCTTTTATTGTAACATATGTAAGATTTTCTTCCAACAGAATATCCAATGAAAATACCTTCATCATATCTTGCATCAAACTTTACTAAGTTTTCTTCTTCTCTTTTGATATAAAATTTGCTTCCAAACACTCTAAAGTACTTAATAGTAGGAATCCTTCTATACCATAGCTCATAGGGAGTCTTTGTGTTGTAAGCTTTAGCTTAAACTCTATTAAGTATGTAAATAGTAGTATGAATAGCTTCTCTCCAGTAGACTTCTAGTAGATTTACCTCTTTCATCATAGTTCTAGCAGCCTCTTGAACAATCCAGTTTTTCCTTTCAACAACTCCATTCTGCTGAGGAGTTCTAGAGGCATACAAATGCCTCTTTATTCCATGAACTTCAAAAAACATGTTAAAATCATTGGAGGTGAATTTTCCACCTCTGTCAAACCTTAAACATTTGATTTTCAAATCTATTTCATTCTCAACCATAGCTTTAAATGCCTTAAATTTATCTAATGCATCAAATTTCTCTCTAAGAAAAGTAACCCAAGTCATTCTAGAGTAATCATCAATCAAAAGCATAAAGTTTTTATCACCTTGTAGACTTCTCACCCTTGTAGGACCACAAAGATCTGTGTTTACTAATTCCAGTAGTCTGGTAGCAGATTTTTCATTTCCCTTAAAGCTACTCCTTGTTTGTTTTCCAAATTGACAACTCTCACAAACATCATCAATAGGCTTTGTGATTCTAGCTAAATTTCTTACTGCATGAACTGAACTAATTCCTTCCAAATTATCAATATTCGTCTGACACATCCTCTAGTTCCATAACCAACTATCATTAATATGAGACATAAATCAATGACCATTAGTTCCCTTAAGTTGATAGATATTTCCATTTGTTCTTTTACCAGCAACAATCACAGTTCTGAACCCTTTCCTGATCTCACATGTTTCATCCTTAAACACAAGATTGTATCCTTTGCTACACACTTTTCCAACACTCAAAAGGTTATGCCTTAAACCTTTAACATAATAAATATTGTTAATTTTATGCTTTCCATCAAAACTGATCGAACCTATTCCACAAATCTTAGCTCTTAAATCATCTCCAAATTTAACTAATCCTCCATCATACTTTTCAAGTTTAACAAACTTATTTTTTTCTCTATTCATATAATTAGAGCATCCACTATCAACAACCCATTAATTCTTATCCTCTTTGAAATGAAAAGCAGATACCAAACTACCTTCAACCTTATCTTTGTCTCTAGAATACTTTTCTTCACACCATTTTCGGGGTTAGCAGAACCAATCCTTCTTTTATAGCCAAAAAAAGCATTCATTGTCATCAAAATCTCCATAATCAGATTCATCATAAAAAATACCAGCATCTTCTCCCACATAGTAATCTCTCTTAATCATTTTTCCTTTATTTTCCTTGTCCCCATTATTTAGAGCTCTTTTTGGACATCTTGAAGCATAAGGACCTATGTCACCATAGCTAAAACATTTGAAAGGTAATTTACCTTTGTACTTATCGGTGCCCTTTTTCATCTTCCTCACAAAATTAGCTTCCAAACCATCAAGATCTTCACCTAAATCTTCAACCTTCTTTGATTTACTAGTCTTGAAAGAAGTCTCATCTTTTGTACCTTTCTTCAATTTTCTCATTTCAAATGCAATTAGAGTACCAATCAACTGATCTCTGGAATAATTATAAAAACCAACAGTTTCCTGAATAGCAGACACCTTTTCATTGTGACAATCCAGAAGTGATTCAATAACTTTCTTTACTATAGATTCTTTAATTGTTGCACCAAGACCTCTCATTGTACTTACCAACTCATCAACTCTTTGTATGTAGCTTTGAATTGTTTCTTCTTCAGACATTTGCATCATCTCAAACTATGCCTTCAAGTTCTACAACTTTGCTTGTTTGACCTTCAGATCTCCTTCATAAATGCTTTCTAGCTTATCACAAACTTCTTTAGTAGTCATCAAACTCATAACTTTAACTAATTCAGTATTTGAAAGACTATTCATAATAATAAATCGTGCCTTAGCATTGATCTCATGCGCCTTGATTTTTTGCACTTGTACTTCGACCATTCAGAGGTGGAGTATATGTAGTCTAATAAGCCTTATCAATCTCATATCCCTGAGCAAACAGATATCCTTCCATCTTTTTCTTGCAGAATGCATAATTTGAGTCATCAAATTTAGGACATTCCAAAGCAATCTTGTTCACCATCCCAGATCTACCTCTAGCAGTTAAGCTCTTCTCCAAGGAACCTTGATCTGATTCCAATTGTTGAAATGAACAAGACAAATGAGAGGGGGGTGAATCAGTTGTAGCAAATTAAACCTTTGAAACCATCTATAATAATCATATCCACATGCATTCATTAAACCCTTATTCCGTTAGTATGATCAAACATGAGATGCACATAATAGAAACTGAAATCACAACGCCATACACAAGAGAAGACCAGATTTACGTGGAAAAACCAATGAGGGAAAAACCATGATGAATATTAGCTCACAATATAAGTAATAGCAAAACTGGTACAAAAGGGCTCACTGCCAGAATAGGATGCACTGTCCAAAAGGGCTCATAGCCAAGGCTCACTGCCACAAAAAGAATACAAGAAGATAGAAGAAAATTACATAGATAACACTACTTAATGCAACAAGGAATCCACCACAATTTCTCACACTTTTATAGTCTTGCATGATTGATTTCGGATGCTTTCAGCTCACTACCTTTAGGAACCCTAACATTGAAATTTGCACTACTCTGCTCAAATTCGCATCACACACATCACTCACATCAATCTTGCATCTATCTTGCTTCTTATTTCTTTCATCCCACAACTCACAACAACACCACACTTATTTATATTGACCTCATCCTCAAAAACTTTCTCCAATGTCAACAACTAGTCGTTATGCATACAAATTCAAAATAGGTCAGCACCTAAACATTCCCGCGGTGGATAGGAACAAAGGAAACCTACCTAAATCCTTAGCTAGGACCCAAATAGATCCAAATATTCCTCAACACACTTCACAAGCCTTGCATTTAGTGTTAACACAAGGTCGGCCAACACCAGTGTTAAACACAATAAACATTAAGTACACACTTCCTCAAATCAATCTAAAAATTTGAAAGTTTCGGACAACATAATTCATTTGAACATGATCTAGAATAATCCTCGAACTATTTGAGATTCATCAAACACATCGTCAACCTCGCATCATCCAAATACTTCAACTTAGAACAACTGGTAACCCTTGCATACTGATAAATGAGAATCACTTTGTACAACATCAAATCAGGTAAAATCTTGAATATAGAAAGATATAATCATTATAAGAAACTTCCCAAGTTTGCACAACCTGAACCCAAACAGCAGCGAAATGTGGAGCAAATACATTTCTCCCAGGCCACAGAAAACATCACTAAACAACTAGTTCACACAGTGGTGAAAATATTCACATTGTACAACACGATCCAAAAACCCAAATTTTGAATATAGCAACCTCTAATAACCTTGAATAACCTATAAGATTCACATAGGCATAGAATCAACATAGAAAAAAAATGAAGCACAATACCAGAGCACACACTGACCACTTACACAACACAGTTTTCACTATTTATCAAATTTCCTCAAAAGCACTTGGAAATCAAGTACCAAAGGAAACATCTTAGCTCATTCCATCTTTCCAATTCATCTTCAAACACTACAACAAAAAGATAGCTCCATGCACTCACAACACTTCCTCACTATCTCAACTATACATGCACAACCCACATCAACATTTTTTTATCTTTTTCACAATTTTCTCAATATCCTCAACATCTTCATCCCAAAGTTGACATCAATGACAACACCAATCAGTAGGCTTCTTGTTGACATCAATGACAACCCCTTCATGCTTGCAACAAAGTGTTCATACCATTTTGAAAGTCTCTTGCATTTTGTAGCTTTTTCTTGTTGAGGAATATTGCAATTCTTTGTTTGCAGATATCTTACATGGAAGGTGTCCTTTTTCGTTCTTTGATCATGTTGCTCATTTTTTTCACAATTCTAACATGGTATCAGAGCGTGGATTTTGCAAACCCCTTCTTGATTTATAAGGTTTTTTCCTTCAACAAGGGTTACAAGCTTCATATATGCAATCCCTTTTTCTTTTTTTGCAAATTTTGGAGGTGGATGAAATTTTGTTGCATTTGGAACCAAAATAGAGTCTTCCATTAGATTCAAAACTATTGAGAAAGTTAGATTTTCCTTTTGTTTAGCTTGATTTGGATTCTTGAGGTCAAATCTATGAGGGTTTGAAGCAGTTGCTTTTTTTCTAGATCTGGAGGGTAGCTACGATTTTGGACCATTTTGAATTGAAAAGAATCTCACAGTTGCGTTTAGGAGGTTGAATCAATGAATTTGACTATAAATTTGTCTATATTTCCCATTGGGAGATTTTCAGGCAAAAAAAATTCCCCAAGGTCGTATGGCTCCTATATGGCCCTACATGCAGATTGAAAAAAACACAATAAAAAAGGGGTTGATGTTTTTTTTAGATTTATTTATTAGAAATTTTAAAAATAAAAAATCTTTTAAAATTGCAAGCATAGGTTTTATTTTATTGATTTGAGGCGGAGTAATTATTGGTACCCACAGGTTACCTATAATTTGTAAGCCCTATGGACCCTTTATGTCGCAACGACAGTTGTACCAGCCTGTCGTCCAACGACCTTTAAACCGCCAACGATGGCTCCTTCAAACCTGTTGACCTCTTATCTTGTTTCCTGACGGTTTTTCATCTACCAACAGCAAAACAAAAATTTCCAGCGCCCTCACAATTTTCACGGTGACCATTTTGTGCTTTTCCGACAACCGGCGACAACTTCATTTTTTGGGAGCCTTTTGCAATATTCTGTCTATTTTGTCTGCCATAGGGGCTAGTTGTTTTTCAATGAAAGAGGAATATTTCGTAGAATATTCCGCTGACATCAGTGGTACGACATAGGGCAAGGGCCCCCTTTGAACCCTCCTTGTGCCCTAAAGGAGGTGCATTATTTTTTTTGGCCATAACATGGGCATACAATATCAGATTTTGGTGAACAAGATATCATCGAAAAGATAATTTCACTAGCTTTCTAGTGGTATGGGGCTCATTACTTGTTTGTTTGCTGGTGCATTCTATAGCCTGTTGAAGTTAGAGGTAATGTTTTCAGTCTCGTGCTCATAACTTTTGACCTATTTCTCTATTTTTCGTGATTCTAGTGGCATTGGGATGATCTTTTAGAGCTCTTCAAAGCCATCCATGCATTTTTTCCATATTTCTCTATAGGTACATTTTATTTAGTTTTTGGATTTTTGCACTCTAGTGAATTACTTAGATGTCTTAGCTCCTGGAAACTTTTTGTTTGTGTGAGATGACTCGTTTTTGGCTGTTATATATGTATTTCCAATATTTTGTCCTATTTGGGCATTTGTAGACATCTTTTTCATGCATATTCTCTTTTGTAGATGCACTAAGATAAAGTGTCATTTTGGTGTATACTTTTTTGGGATTTTGTACATCCTATTGTGCCTTTTGTACTCACACTATGATATAAAGTGTCGTGGGGGGTTGATGTTTTCCTTTGGTTTTCCATCACACCTTTGTCAAGTGTCCCTTCCATGACAATAGTTAATCTAGGTGATTATTACCTCATGTGTGTGTGCCTTATTTTGCACACCCCTTTATTTGCAGGTTGTTTCTCCTACATGCACTTGTTGGTTTCACACAATTTCAATGAACTTGTCATGGCTCTCCCTTTTCAGCATTATGGGGGGGTTTCTACTGTTGGTGCTAATGCTTCCTTGGTTTTGCGTTTGAGTGATCTATGTATCTAGTTCTTATTCCTATGTACTTTTAGATGCAGTGTACATTAGCAGCTAGTTACCTTGCATTTCAATGAGATTGAGCACTTACCATATGGACACTCTTGCATTCCTATTTTCTGGAGGTGACCTTCCATTTTCATTTGATCAAAGACTATTGGTACATGTATTTTCAACCTGCATATTACATGTTGAGTACTATCATTAGGGTCACTCATGCAAATTCATGTACCACTTGTATCTTTGAGTTTCAGATGTTTGCCTTTGTTTTCCATCTAATTCGAGTAGTGTCGTTGGGGACGCTCATGCAAATTATTGTCCCTCTCTTGATCAATGTTCTTCAGACTATTTAGTACCTATATTTTTGACTTGCATCTTGCATATTGAGTAGTTTCATTGGGGTCACTCGTGCAAATTCATGTACCATTTGTATCTTCGACTTTTAGATTTTTTCCCTTTGTCATCGGATTCGAGTAGTGTCACTAGGGGCACTCAAGCAAATTACTATCTTCTTGATCTTGACATTTGTATCTTCAAGTTCTAGATGTTTTGTCTTTGTTTTCCATCTAATTTGAGTAGTGTCATTGAGGGAACTCACGCAGATTCTTGTTATCTTGATCTTGATCATCATATGTTTCAGAGGAGGTTCTTCATTTCAGCACCATATCAGTCATCATTTGACAACAGTCTATAGCTTCTGTGTGCTTTAGTGATGTTCTACATGTTCCTTTATTTTTGGGACATTGTTTTGGTGTGAGGCTTCTTAGTCCTTCACCTTGATTTGGAGGCTTTTCCAATCTTTCATTTGTCTTTCTCTCTTTTGGATAGGAGCTTTTCCCATGTGGTTTTCTCCATTTTTGAGAGATCTTTTGTTTGTACATGGGTACATCACCAATCCTTGTTTGTCGGGACCCATCATGCATTATTTTATAGATTTTTAGCTACTCCCTAAGTTCATCTTTGGGGGGGTGTTAGAGTAATCATGCATTAGCTAATAATTAATTGATATTTAATTAATTATTAGTCTAATTTATTCTCATGCACTTAAGATAAACTTAGGAGTGATTTACTATGTTAACTAGAGAGATATTATTAGATCATTATGTCTCATTATATGAGATGTTGACACTTGTCATGATCTAATCCCTTTACCATTTAGGGTTCCTCCTATATATTTCTCAACCCTCATTGAATTATCTCTCAAGCTTTCATACCATTTTGATAGCCTCTTGCATTCTGGAGCTTCTCTTGTTGAGGAATATTGCAATTCTTTGTTTGCAGATCTCTTATGTGGAATGTGTCTTTGTTCGTTTGATCATGTGGCTCGTGTTTTTCACAATTCTAGCAGGTGTGAATTGGAGGTTGATGATTCCCTCATCCTATCCTAGGTTGGTGTTGTGGGAGAAGCAAACGTAGTTTAGTAACCGAACGCCATGTAGGTGTTGCTCTCTCTCTCTCTCTCTCTCTCTCTCTCTCTCTCTCTCTCTCTCGTCTCTCTCATATGTTCATCATGGTGGATTTGTCCCATGAGTGGTTATTCTTCCTTTGTTGTCACCTTGCTGATGTAATGGTGAGGCTGTCTTGTCATCTTTGTTGTTGTGTTGTGTTCATGTGGCATGTGTACACATTGTTGTCCAAGTGTAACAAGTTGTTGCAGTAACAACGTTGTTATTTCAAAAAAAAAAATTGTTTCATTGGGCTTTGTTTTGAGTGTGTCAGCTTGGGGAATTACACTAGGTGCCAAAACAATGAATCCACATATACTAGTTTGTTGTTCATATAAACTATTGGTTGTTGAACCAATTTTCTACATAAGAAAGGTCTACAAGTTATTATAGGGCATCAAATGATGTGCATCCAAAGTATAAACATTTGAAAAGATATCCTTCCTAATAGTCTAGGAAGCATTTGGTGTTGCAAATTTGTTTGCAATGGTATGTCTCCATGGTTATTCATAACAATTCAAAGGAATATTTTAATTACATTTGTTATATTTTCTCTTACCACCTTTGTTGGCATGAATGCAATAAGGGTTTGGTGTTTGTTTGACAACACTTAAAGTATTGCAAATGATTTGTAAAGTCATTTCTTTATTTCATATGGGTTGTCAGTATTGGTTATGGATTATTAAGTATGTCTCTTGTAGAAATGTAATTTTTGGTTTTTATTTACATGTAAATTTGGTTATGTTGATTCTTTTCCTTAATATATTTCCTTCATCTTTGTTGTTTACAACTTAGTTGCCCAAATGGAGTAGGCACTAGTCTGCATTGGTGAAGTACCAATCAATCTTTCACTTAAAATTACATGTGTTCCTATTAGTTGTAGGATTAGATTAGGTGTGAACTATTTTAAGCAAACCTAACACCCATATCATTAATGAATTTGAGCATGCATGTCTACACCTTGTCATTGTGTAAAATTATAAACGAAACTATCTTTAAGGATTATAATGTATCTTTTATTTGTAGGTGCATGTGCAAGTTGTGTGATCAGCTATAAAAAAGGGTCTAAATTGGCTAGTTGATCTTGATCTAGTGATGGTTATATGGGTCAAATATAAATTTGGACATATATTTTTGTTATAGTCGTGTTATATTATAAATTATTTAAACATCTATCAAGATTTAGCTTTGGTAATACCCTCTCAGATAGGGTACTTGTTTACGTTCAACTTCCAAATATCTAATTATTTGAAGGTGGTGTCTAAGGAGACTATTTAGGAGCATGCCAACTGGATAGGTTAAACCCTTTGGTTGGTCAAATTAGTAGTGATGAGTGATATCAAATACAACAGTTGTAAACATTTAAATGGCTTAAATGGTGACAAAGCATATTCAATTTATTTATTATCTTTTAAAATTGAAGTGTACTCTAATACCTCCTTGATATCCTCTATTTTTTCGATATGTGAATTAGTTGTGCATTGAAAGTCTTTAAATACCATAACATGTCAGATAAACATGTCATCTCATCTCATAACAAATAGTAGAATGAAGCAATAAGAATTGTAATTAGAATTTATTTAAATATTAGGGTCATCCTCACGTATTAGGATTGAACTAGGTCACACTCACATTGTTTGACAATGAACTAGAGGGGATAAGGTGATGATCTCCAAACATGGAATAAATATATAAGAATATGTGCAAATAGATATGCAATAGGGACCTATAGATGGTGAATGTATAGAAATAATCACATATGGGGGTAAAATAGAGATGTATATGGATCATTGCATAGACCAAGTCTTGAACAAGAGTGTAACTTGTAAATATGATATTGGATTAAGACATTCCACCATGTGGGCACAAAAGTATGGGAAATTCCATGGGTATGCTAATTTCACAATTACATTTTTTCCTCATTTTGATGTGCATATGAATTTAACATGAAGATGCATTTCTAAGTATATGTACATTCTCATGCAACATGAAAAGTAAATACATAGACACTTAAAGGATAATATCTTAAAAAAGACACATAATTCTTGTAATCACTCTCAATCAAAGTTTGCAAAATAATGAAAATTGTTCAATGAGTAGCCCATACCTCATAATAAAAATAAATACAAATTGCAAATTTAACTAAATGAAAAATGAGAAATAAAGAGATGGGATATAAAAATTTCCTATATGGAAAGTGATGTGAAATACTTTCTTTGATGCAATAAAATGACATGGATTTGCATGATATGGCTATGTGATAAACTCCATGTAATGTGGTAAATGGAATAAATCTCCCCATGAGGTGGTAACAAGAGAAATATCCAAATAATGTGAATGTGTAATGTGATCAAGCTATGTCTAGATACAATGATAAGTATATTTCTAGAATTGGTTTTCAAAATCTCAATCATAAAAGCATTAGCAAAAATATGTGCCCCCTCCAATTGGTTTCATCTAATATATTTAAGGAATTAGAGTGGAAAAGAAGATATGTAAAAAAATTAAAAAAACAAAAAGAAAGATAAAAAGTGATAAACCAAATAAGATGTACAGTCATTGAAGCACAAGCTTGTTATGAATATCTAAGGATAACATTGTGTGAGCATGTGCATAAGTAGAAGATAAGTATGAAGGAACGTGTAAAATGATTTTCCACCAATATAAGAAAATGATAAGGATGGCCCTACAAGCTAGGGAAGAATCATAGAGGTAAAAATAAGATGTAAAATGTGTGGGCATGTCAAGGGTCATAACATGTAACATAGGACCTAAGAACGATAAGAATCGTAAGGGATGGAACCATAAGGTTTATACATGACTATAAGCATGTGAACATAAGCATGATAAGGAAACATGGGAAGTAATAGGATCATGGTAGAGGTAAGCATAGTGATCATGGCATATCAATAATGTCATAAAATCATGTATAATAGGAAGGTAATAGGAAAAAGTGAAAGTCATGATGATGATCAATAGGAAAATATGAAAGCCATGATGATGATCATGGAACATATGAGGACATAGGAGTTGAGCAAGGCATGTAAGAAAGCATGGAAGCTAGCAATGGACAATAGACAATCATTGCAGCTAAACATGACCCATAAGAAAGAGTAAATTCTACAAGGAAACAAAGTTGAGCATTAGACATAAGAAAATATAAAAGCTAGGCATAAAATTAATATAGGAGAAATGCCACCCAAGTGGAGAAACAAAGTATAAATCATAATAGAGAAGGTGAAGTGACAATAGTAAATACACAACAAACACATTATAAACAAAAAGCCAAAATGTAAGGACATACATGATAAATGAAATATTAATCAAATAAGATCACAATGGGCATGGCATAAAAAAAGGTTGAAGTAGAAATGATACACAACATAAGGAGTGACATGAACAACACAACACATGTTCAAAGTCACGTGTCACATTCACCATTAAAGGTATCTTTGCAACATCCACTTGCTAACTAGGAACATGTAAACAACATAAAGCCGGGAAGGGAAAATAAAGTCACTAGATGTAAGAGAGATGGGTGAGGGCGGCTAAGAATGAAATAATCTCCATCAATAGTATCTATAATATGTTTGAATCAATGCCACTGATGGGGTTATCTATGTTATTATAAAGTATAAACCCATGAATATAAGAGTGTGATGTAGGGATGCTAAGTGTGATGTATGATCTAATATAGTCAAGTTCAATGTGTATTAGGTGATTTCACCTTTTTCTCAAGTGTATCTTCAATATAGGGTGTGTTATGATTAAGACAAATCTCTTGATGAGCACTAAAAAAACCTTCATCAAATGATTTTATATGATTAAGTTCATCAAGTGAAGAAGTTGTATGTGCATGGTTATGCTCAATGTTTGTTTTCTCTTTTGCCTATAAGATGCTAAATCTTTTGTTTCATAGCATAATACTGATCTATAGAATTTGTTGTGCAACGATTAGCAAAAAAAAGTACTTATCCTCATGTGTTGCAAGCTTGGACATATCTATTGGTTTGACAAAAGGCAAGGTAATAAGATTTAGTTTCTAAACTTGTTGTAATGCCACTATTTCAATGTAGTTAAAATATCTTTTAATGAGGGGAAGTAAGCCATCAATAAATATATGTTGGAGCTTAAAATCCCATAATGTAGATCTTAGATTAGTAATCAAAGCTTTAAAATCTCATGATATAATCTTGAATTGGTTCATGTTCTTGTTTCTCACATTGCATGACTTGTATGATAGATGGCTTAGGATCAATATTGTAATGAAAGTGCTTCACAAAAGTAGTTAACCTCACAAAAGCCATTGTTAGAATTAGGTGCCATACACCTTGCAATCCCTAACATTCATATTTATTTATTTATTTATATTGCATTAATTATGCATCCACATAGAAATGGGTATCTCAATTAATGTGGCACAATTAATCACATGTATTGTGTATTATGATGGGTGTAAAAGAGTATGTCATGTAAGATGTGTAAGAACATTTATGACATTGTATGATATCTAAGATATTCTATAATATTCTATAATTCATGTAAGAGCATGCAAAGAGAAAATTATAAAGTGGACCATGCAATTGACCAACTTATGACATGTAAATATGATGCACCATCAAACATCTTGACTAAGGTGGAAATTCCAAAATGGAGTGCCCAAGTTTGGTGACTAAAATATTCCAAGAAAATTACATTCTAATGTTGGTTTTGTTGACCAATCATGAGGAAGCATTAAAATTTGTGCCATGAGGTTTGTTGCCACTTTTGAGCTCATAGATTTGGAACATGGTTTCAAAAAACTATTTATGGTATATAGGCTTAAACTTGCCTATATATTAGGGTCAACTTGTAATTATTATGCTACTTGATTGACTCCATGAGGCTAATAGTTGGAGATCTCATCTTTCCCTCGATAGAGAAATAGTGCCCTAAGTGTATTGTAATCAATTTGTTGTTGATAACACATTGGGTGTACTTTGGAGGTTGGGTCTATGTTGTAAAGGCTTCCCATGGTATATCTTGTGTTAGGTGCTCTTTTTTGTGTTGTTATTGTGTAAATCTAAACTTATTTGCATTGTTTTTACTCATCAGATTAACAAAGGTTTTCTCTAGTTTTTTCGTTTCATATTAAAACTAATCAGTACTAGTGATGTTGCAAGCTTAGTTCCTTTTGAGCATGAGGTAGGCAACAAAAGCATGTAAAAACATGACCATTCAATCTTACTGAAAATATTTTGGTGAATAATCGATGCTCATGAAAATAAACAAATCATATGGTAGTGAAAAGTCTTTTAAAGATGAAGCAATAGATCACCTTTACCATCATACTTTGTAAAACAAGGTGCCACCAATCCACTTGGTGAAAGATAAATCAAATGTCATATACCCAAGAATTGTGGAATATTTCTCTAGTATCATTTTGTGTTCATTTTTTAGTTCACATAAGGTGAAATATCATGTAAAAACATGTTCCGTATTCATACATGTCATATCTGTGTGTGGGAGTAGTGCAGGATGCAAAAGATGTATCATTAACTAGTGGCACATTATCCATATATACCAAGTAAAAACTGTAAACTATCCTCTTGTTCTTCATCCACAATCACTCAAAGATACATCATAAAAAGGTATAAAAGGATCTGCAGGTGGATTTCCACCAAAATAATCCGATTTATCAAAACACTCACTTTGCCGAGGAGAAGACCCTTGACCTTGAAAAGGCACAGAATGCATTAAAGCAGAAAATGTATTTCTTGAATAAAGATTATTCATCTTTTCAAGAAATAAAGATAACAAAAACAATAACTATGCCCCATCATTAAAAAATGCCAAAACTATAATGCTGAAAGATGGTAAATTACTTCAAAAAAATTTAGGTGATAATACCGTAATGCTACTTTCGATTTACAATTATATTACCTTATGCATGTAACCAGAACTTAGCCTACAATGTTTCATAGATAGCTATGGATAATGAAAGCTATATAAGGCAACTGTTCTTAAAAAATGTTCATGCAAATCATTCCTCCAGTTTCTTCGATGAGAATAATTATGCTCCTTGTAATTGGCAATCTAACTAGAATCCTTTATTCAATTCAAAATTCATACGGCATACTCTGCAATGAATAGTGTCCTTTAGATTGCCCAACATGGAACTAGAAACTCTGCTGGGCACAAATAGATTGTCTTTGCATAAAGAGATTACAGAGACAATCTGTGAACTTGGAAATAAAATATATCATCTCCAGAACAGCACCTTGATCACAAATTATTATGTTTTGACAATCTGCGGAAGGCAATTACTGACTTGCGCCATTTAGAAGCAGGGACCTACAATACATTGGTAAGGACATGTAATTTAATTGCATGGTGTATACTACTACATATAGCCTATAGGATAACTAAAGAAAATAACTCCTGATTCAAGCCTAGAATATCTTTTGCAGAATATGTAATAGTGAAATATGCACATACAGCTGGAAATCCACCATAGTCACCAGGATCAGAAATGTTCCTTGTCACAATACTGGATGCTGCTAATCTAACCTGCAACAAAATCAAGGGTCCACATAATAGCTTTTATCATTATCAAAAGACAACATTTTGACGAGTATTGCCTAGAGTTGTTAATACCCAACAGTTCAGTCTCTAATTTAGCCTTTTTTGATATAAGTGTATGTATAATGTGTAATGTGTGTGTGTGTGTTTGTGCATATATATGTTTGCATGTGTGTATATAGCCACTCAGCTGCCATTTTTTATGGTTTAGGCTTGAAACTTATTATCCTTGAGACTAAAGAAAAAATCCTTTGTTAGGCGTACCATTGACATTCTTGAGAAATTCATTGAAGCTGCCATCACTACAACCACAACAAAACTAATGACAATTATAACAGTAATGTATACCATAGAAGCAAAATGTCACAAAAAATCATAAGTAGTCGTGATTAATTGCAGATCCCCAAAGTTCACAATTTTTTTCCATAAAATTGTGGCCAACAATTTTTTACCCCTTTTTCACAGTTAATCACAAAAAAAATGTCTGAAATATATCAGATCACAGGTAATGTGATTTTGACTAATTTTTTACCATTTTTTTTGTTACTGTGATTTTTTTGTTGTGCTACAGTTGTACACCTTATAACATTTGTTTCAAGGGATGTTGCTTCGTTTATTTTTTGTTTGGAGGCATATTTCGGGCAGGACGCATTTCATTCTTTCAATTTCTTCTTCCTGCACTGGATTTTACCTGCTTTTACCATGACTTCGTACAAGGCGACACACAACAGCAACAACTGCCAACTGACATACTGCTCATCTCTCATACTGCAGCTTAGGGCTCAATATTCATCAAGAGGTTCAATCATGACAAATTTCAAGTTCATATTTCCTGCTTTTAGTTTCTATCTTCTTTATTGGAAAATATCTTTGAGTGGAAAGAGAATCGCATCATATTTTCTTGTATTGATTGATTCATTTATTGCTTCTGTAGTGACTTTTACTCTACTTTTTAGTTTTTATTGAATAAAAGCTTTATTATTAACGGGGGCAAATGAATATAAGAACAGCACATCATGCTGCAAAAAATGGAAAATTCGGGACAATGATTGTTGATCATTCGCTTTCATATACAAACCTAGTTGGCCCAATTTTATGCAATAAATTCAGGAGATAAGTGGAAACAAAGATGACATTTGAGAAGCTATTAAACTGTCCAAATTATATACTAGAACAAAGTCCTGTTTTCATTATTTTTAACGTCTTATTTTTATAATCTTTGCACATGTTGTGTCTTTATTTGATCATGTTGTCATGTTTTGTTCCATGAACTTGTTTTGATAAAAACAGAAGAATGAGATTAAGAGAAAATGGCGTGCTTTCTCAAGTTGAGAGAACCACATTATATTACTGAACATATGCTAAAAATATATAAAAGTTATAATCTATAAATAGACAGTAGTTACAACAAACTAACTACAACTACTTATAGAGACAAGTGTACACATACACTTTATTATAATATTAAACTAATATTATAATATCTCCTTAATGATTAAACCAAAAACAACACGAAGCTTATCCCTAAATTTGAGAAGCTAAATAAGACCAAGAGGTTTAGTCATTAAATCAGCACGCCACTACTGAGAAGTGCAGAAATGAAGAAAAATGTCTTCACTATCCACTAGTTGTTGAATATAGTGATGACAAATCTCAATGTGTTTTAGTTCAAGCATGATACATTGGATTCTTCACCAACTTCAATACTCCCTGATTATCATATAAATGCAAAGTAGGAGTACGTTGAGGAAGCAAAAAAATTTTGTCAACGTTCTCTATAACCAAACTACTTCACAATTGGCATTAATAGTTGCTTTGTTTTCAACTTTAGTAGTGTAGTGTCAAAAATTGTCACTCTTGACAATTTCACACTAGGTTTAGGTCCCCCCTATGTGCTTGGACCTAATTATGCATTTAATTACTTGTTTTATGAATATTTTAGGAAAATCAAACAAAGGAAATGAAAATAAGCATTTAATATTTTCCCCCAATGTTTAAGGCCTTGGAAAGGATGGGTCTGGACTGGGGCACCCTACGCCCTTGTCTAGCCCTTTTTGGCCCCATTTTGGATATTCCGGTGTCGGCATTTTATCATTTGAAAATCCAATTCCATTTGTCAGCTATCGGCACTTGATTTTCGAGAAATTGGAATAATTGCATATAAATACTAGTCTTTTTCATCATTTGAAATCCTAGAAAATCTATTGAACAAAATTGAAGATCCTAAAATCATTCAAAGCAATTCAAGGACAAATTTAGCAGCATTATTACAGCACTTTCATCAATCAAGATCAAGCTTGCAAGACATCAAAAAGAATGAAGCAAATAGTGTGCAAGGAGCTATTATGATCAATCATACCAAATTATGAAGATGTATTGGGTTATCCTCTACATGCTAGTTACAACAATCTATTATGTTTTGGGAACTAACCAGTGTTCCATGGGCCTGGGGGACGGGGAAACGTGTTTCGGAGACGGGGGGACAAAGGGCCTAAATTTGGGGACGGCGGGGAGACGGCGGGGGGGACGGTGGCGAAGGGTTGGCGGGGTGGTGGTGCTGATATAGTTATACATATACTTATAGTACTTGAAAAACTAGTTTTGAAAAGATGTATAACAGTATAACAGTATAAGAATTACATTTCAAATGAAACTATAGGAAATTAGTAAAATTATAACATGGCAAAATTTGAAATACTAAATCTAAATACGAAGATATTTGAATGCTAATTAGTAATTGCTAAATAAAATTTGACAAATGAAATTGTCAAATTGGAGATTTCTATTATATCACCAAATATGAATATCTAATGTCATATGAGATATCACAAAGTCTATAAAGATGATTAATTGATTACAGGATTCATCATTACAATGAGTAGCATTACAAAATGAAAAGACAAAATGCCAAAATGTCAAAACTCAAAATGTAGTGAATGGAAGCCTCTAATCATCTACAAACTCCTCATCACTGGAACTGCTGGACTCCACAAGGTCAAGATCCCTCAAGCTCACACCAACCAGCCCTGCATCTGAAGTGGTAGGATCATCCTCATCAATCTGTGAAGGCTCCTTTGGCTCCACATCCCATCGTGCCGCTGGACTCTCCTTGTACACAACTGTCTTGCGGTCCATGAGACGCAAAGCACTGTGTACAACCACAAGCTTCTCTGCTCTCTTAGAGGAGTTTGTTCCTCTTAAGAGAGTGGATGAAGCTATATGTAGACCAGTTCCTCTCAACAGCTGAAGAACTAGAAACCTGGGATAGCAGACAAATAGCTAGAGTGGTGGTCAAAGATTTCGAACCATGACAATTCCACCACAAAAGTGGGTCCTCCTGTGCCATAGAAACTATATCCACCTTTGTTGCATCTGAATAGCCTCTAAGAGTGGCAAATCTGGTCCACTCAGTGCGAATTGTGCTGGCATCTGTAGAATCATACATCTTCTCTATGCACCTAAAGAAACCCGCCTTCACCTCATCATCCCGAATCAGTGTCACTCTACCCGGTCTAGCCATGTACCACTTAGGATTCAAGGCAAAGGCAACCATATGCAAAGGAGTGTTCAACTTGTCCCATCTACGCTGAATGATTGGCCGGATGTGCTCATTGTAGAATGCTAGAGAGGGGTCCTTCACTCGCACAGCAGCCCTCATCTGGTCAAGCATAGAGTCGATGCACTCATACACCTCTCCAAGGTTAGGTGCATCCCCATCCCCATATCTGATAACCTGGAATACTGGAGAAATGATGGAGACAATGTATTTCGCATCAGTCCAAAACACATCACTCTTCACTATCTCCTTCACCCTTCTCCCCTGTGCTGTCTTGGCCTCGACCCACCTATTCCACTCATTAGTCATAACCATGAGTTGCAATGCCTCTTGCAACTCAATCATTCTCTCCAGAGAATGAAATATGATGCATATCGGGTCTCCACCGGTTTCAAGAACTCCTTTGCGAAGGTCCTAAAGAGTGCATGGGAAGTGTGGTGGTTGCAGATAAACATCTGCACATCTCTCGCATTGGTGACCACTCCTCTAATCCAATCAATCTTCCCCATGTCCTTGAGTGCATTGTTCATGGCATGCACACAACATGGGGTCCACCAAATATGTCTATAGGCTGCCTCAATGAGTTTCCCTACTGCTCTACACACATGGGCTGCATCTGTGACTACTTGGACTACATTTTGTGGCCCAACCTCCTCAATAGCCTCCCTGAGGACATGAAACTGAAAATCAGCATCTTTGCGATGTCCTATACAATCAACTGCTCTAAGGAAGTATGGGCCCTCTGCACATGTGACCATGATGTTGATGAGTGGACGATGGCTAATGTCTGTCCACCCATCCATAACTATACTGCACCCAGATGCCACCCAACATGCCTTCATCTTCTCCATCAAAATATTGATCTTGGAATAGCACTTATCCAAGATCGAGGTCCTCATTTTCGTTTCACCTGGTGGCACATATGATGTTCCTCCCTTCGCCACCATAGCCATCATCTCCCTATAATAAGGAGACTGTGTAACATGAAATGGAATGCCATTGGCAAGTTCTTCTATCTCATCTCTCAACTGCACATTAAACATATTAGCTATGGGGCTACTCTGTGATGTTTGCAACTTGCGTTTCCCTGTGGTTGTCCCCCTAGCGACACTAGAAGTTGAAGTGGATGAAGATCCAAACATCATTCCTCCCGTCTGAAAAGTATGTGGCACTGAAGCATGATGGGTTTGCTGAAGGGCTGCCCTAGCAGTCAAAGTAGTAGGGACTGAAATATTTGTATCCTCTGGAATGCCCCAAAGCTTGTTAAACTCCATTCTATATTTTATATTTTGAGCCTCCTTCAAAAACTTACAATGCTCCACACCTTTTCCTGTCCAAAAAAAAAGTGTGCATTCACTCGAGTGATGCTACCAAACCAATCAATCCCACAAATGTTGCACTTCCACTTCCTTGTTCCCCCACCTGATTGTGATGTGCCTTGTATTCTTGTAGCAAACTGTTTTAGAGGAGACTTCGGATCAAAATGACCCCTAGCAAACTCTGCCAACAATTCTGAAGGGCAGCCTGTACTAGCTGGTGCACTCGCCATAGAACTAGATTGGGCTGCAGGATTAGCTCCATGGTCATCCCCCTCATTCTCAGGTTCAAAATATGAATCATGTTCACTATGAGAATGGATTTCCATGTCATCCCCACTCACGTCTTGGGTGCTCATCATGAAAGTGACACTGCATTGCACAAAATTAAAATAAAATCAGCCTACTTTAACAAATTGAAACAATGAAATACAAATTGAAATAACAAATTTGAAATTTTAATTTTGAAAACAAAATTTACAATTTATAATTTAAAAATCAGCCTACTTTAATTTTATATTATTTAAAAATTTAAATAAAAATATTAAATTAACAAATAATAAAATTTGATGTTGAATCTTGAGGGAAAAATGATGAAGATGAATGAATCATTCATCATTTTGCCCTCAAGATTCAACATCAAATCTGATTTTGAGATGAATAAGAAAAAAAACAAGTTTAATTAACTTTAATATTAAAATTTTAAAATAAAAAATTTGATGTTGAATCTTGAGGGAAAAATGATGAATGATTCATTCATCTTCATCATTTTTCCCTCAAGATTCAACATCAAATCTGATTTTGAGTCTTTGAGATGAATAAGAAAAAAAAAACAAGTTTAAACTTAGAAAATAAAACAAAAACAACAAGAAATTTGAAAAAAACTTCAAAAACCCTACCTTGTGCTTGAAAAATCTCTCCAAAATGAAGTAGAATCCTCTTCCTCCTCTTCTTCTTACTCCTTCTCACTCCTATCACACTTGCAATCTCTTTTTTCACTCCTTCAATCAGACTTCTTCACTGTTTTTCCTCCTCTCAGCTGGCTGCAAAAAAAATCAGTCTTTGTAAATGTGATTGAAATGATAAAATGAAGTGGTTTTGTCTTGTTTTGGAGGAAGGGGTGGGGCCCATGCCAAATTAGGGCAACAATAAAACAAAGAAAAATCAAAATTTATTTAATTTTAAGTGTTATTTCGACCCATTGATGCGTCTCTAGATGGGAGACAGCTAGGCATCTCCAAGTCTCCTGAGAAACGCCTGGCCGTCTCCCCAGGAGACTTGTAGACCTGGAGACGTCTCCCCATCTCTGGCGGAGCTTTGGCGGCGGTGGCGGGACGGTGGGAGACACCAAGTACCCGTCCCCCCGTCCCCGAGACGTCCCCGTTTCCGAAACGCGACCAAATTAGGGGGGGAACGCGTTTCCGTGGAACACTGGAACTAACCTTTTGCAGGTCTATCAAGCAATCAAGGCATCCATCAATCAACATTTGTGGCAACTTGTGGTGTAACATCACTTCATCAAGGATTTCACATCAAAGTAAAATTGTCATTTATCATTTATCATTTATCATTTCAGTCAATTATCATTGTTTTGGCCTCTGCTCAACCTAGGGTATACCCTCTTGATCATCATCATTTGTTGTACATGGAGGCAGAAATACTAAAAAAGGGTTTGACTTAGGCAAGCCCCTATACAACACATTTTTTCCCCCTCTTTTCATGTGTGCAAGTCAGATCATGAAGTTTCAGCAAAAGATAGTTTCAAAAAACACAGAGCAGACTGTAACCTGCATCTCAAACTTTGCAGATCCAAAAAAGGAGGAAGCCAGTCTAGGGCGCCCCACGCCCCTGACCTTGCAAATTAGCCCCAAATTTCAATCATAGGTTCCTCTTTGTATCTCAGTTTTAGATCTTAAGTTCTTCCAATACTTTTCGTTTTTGTCTGTTCGATAAATTACATTTTCAGATCTAGGGTTATATGTCAAATAGGCTTATTAAAATACACATCAAATTTATCTCTTTTACAACTCAAGAAAAACATAAACCCTAGGAGATTGGCTCTCCCTTGTGGCAGCAAGCCAATCATCAACCCTAGTTGGTTTATGTTTAAATGTGGAGTCAAGTGAAAAGAAGATAATCCTAGTTAACCTAATTGGATCTAAGATCACTTTTCCTACTCTACAAATAGAAGATAGAACTATGGTTTGTTGAAGGTTACTTTGCCACAGAACCACTCCTAAACCCAAAGCAAAGATGTACCCGGTAATAGACCACCAAGTATCCATTGATTCTACGCAACTCAAGTCTATATCCAATTAGCCCAAAAAATCTTGTCCTCTAATAAAGTATGCCAAAGTTAAGAGTACCTTTGACATACAGCAAAACCTGCTTTGTGGTTGACCAATGAAAGAGCTTTGATTTTGACAAAAACTAAGAGAGATAACTAACAACAGATTAAAGATCTGGTCTAGTGGATGTAAGGTTTATCAAGCTGCCCACCAACTATTTGTAAAGTGATTCATCAACCAAATATGAATGAAATATGCCCCTTAAATTTTTCTTGAATTTTTTCAACAATAACAAGCACTCATTAAGGATTAGCCCAAAATCTAAATCAGCTGAAAGTAACCTTCACCAAGAATGTTCACCAAGATCCTATTGAAGGCATGGTGATAGCATATGGGAAGAGATCATTAGCAACCAAACTGAATGAATTACAAGCTGGAAATGAGAGTAGGCGGTCATCCGGCCATGAAGATTCCACGCTACCACTTGTTCAATGGGGGGAAAGATATTACAATGAAGAACAATTCATCTGCTTTTCAGCAAGCATCCACATAACAGTGGGGATTCTTCACTTTAACAGTGGGTTAAAAATGAGAGATACAAGATGTTTATTCCTCCACACTGGCGGTAAACCATCCAGGGGTTACAATGTTTGAATATAAAAATAAAATAAATACAGCAATTAAGATCACTGGAACAGTACTACTGTTTACAACCTTACAATGAGTTATTACAATGAATTTCATTAGAAATCTACTCTATATCAACTGCAAAGTTTATACTATATCTCCAGTTACAAATAAGAGTAGAAAATCAAAGGAAACATAGCATGAGGGAAGAATATCCAGGTCTGATTTATAGAAGCAGCAAACCAATGTTCAGACCAGCAAGTAAAATTACCCCCAAATCACTCAAAAACATCATCCATACTTCACCAACTCATCTGAAACTTAAAACATACCTTCTCAATTTCTGAATTGCAGTCCCAAAACTGAACTATTGTAAATCTGATATGTAAACCAGTGACTGTAAATCTCATACCAGCAAATTAGACACACCAAATTGCATAAAACTGTTACCAAACTCCACCAAATCCATTGAAACTGAAATTACATCAATTCCAAAGCTGGGCGACCAAGTAGCAACCACTAACCAAGCACAAATATTACCAAAAATGGCCCAGCTCAAATCCCAAAGCACCAAGTACAAGGTACAGCCCTAGGATGAAGTCGACCTTGCTTAAAAAATCAATCTTTCAATGATAAAATCTGCAAATACACAATTAGGGGCACCAAGAGCAAAGACGTTAAATAATCAAACACCCATAATGAAATTAAATTCATACTAAGAGCTGCAATTGAATTTTCACTTTAGCCATTCAAAAACCAGCAAGCTCAAAACTGGAAATTATCACCAAAATCTTCGACGATGAAGCTCAATATGCACTTCTAAATGAAGCACACTCCCAATTGACCACCTAGGGAACCATAGTTTCAGGCCCAAAGAATGGTGTAGATGCTAAGCTCCCCCTTAGCCGAGTTCTAAATTCAATCCAGCAACATTTCGATAAGATAAACAATAGATGATGAATGAATGAACAAAGACTTGCTTATAAAGAACTTGAAATGACTCTTCAGCTTCCACCTTTTCCCTCCAAAAGGGAGCACCCATATCAGTTTTTGAAATATTTTAATTTTTAAAACATTTAATTCACCTTTTCTAGGCGTCCAAGACTCCAAGAGGAATATTTACTTTTGAAATATTTAATTTATCTCCTGATGAAGCGTCCACCCTCAAGGGCCCCTCTTTAAAACAACTTAAGTCATCATATTAGGCCAAGGGGGAAAATTCACATTATAATAATTAAATGACTTAAATAAATCATTTTACCAAAATGAGTCTCAAAATGTTGAAAGCCAACTGTGCTCCAACTGCACTGCCGAAATGGAAACTGAACTGACTGCTGATGCTACTGCCCAAAATGGTATTGCCAAAAATAGTAAATTCTGAAAAGTTGTCAAATGCCTTTGCATGTCATATCATTGCAAAGCTCTCTAAAAACCCAGAAAGAATACGCAGTCCAAATCTCGAAACTCCAACGTACAGGGTAAAAATAGCAAGTTTCGGGAAAGATTGTCAAATGGAGATGCATGTTACACCATTCTGGAGCTCTCCAAAAACCTAGAAAACTCCACCAAACATGCATCAGAAACTCTTACATGCAAACATTCAAAAATGCTTCAAAACCCCTATAAAATAGGAAACCCTAATTTTATCTCTGACCAGCCTACGGGCTTCCGAAAATAGGCTATCAATCACCAAGAGCGTATGGCTAAAATGGGGACATTACAGTCCGCCCTTCCCAAAATTGTTTGTCCTCAAGCAATCCCACAACACTCCAAACTAAACCCTCCAAAACAAATAGGATCCTAGGGTCCCAAGTCCATCTCTGAAACCCACCATATTGTTGCTACTCCACTCTGATCATACAAATATAACCAATGATCCAAAGCCACACCAATCTTCCTTTGAACCAGGAAAAACTGCAAACATAATCCTGCAACATCACTTGCCAAGAAAACTTTGTGGAACCAGAAACAACCTTGATGATGAATAACATGTTGTAATGCTCATGGAAGAATATTCTGATCAATTGCAACAACACCTTGTCAACATTGTTTCCCAAAGCATCAAACTAAGTCACAACAACAAATGTGACTCCCTCAAGAATCTTTGCAAAGCAAAAAGCATATCTTTGCAAAAAATTCTATACCCACACCCTCACAAATCCATAAGGATGTACAATGCCTCCTTTGAAGTAAACTGATATCACTGGAATAACTCCAAAAAATCTTCAAACAATTCACTTCATGCGTCTCAGATTGATGAATCAAATCAGCTAATAGCTCGCTGCCCCAAACAGTAATATATGAGATAATACCAAGAAGTCCATTATTTATCAACAAAGAACAACCCATACCTGAACTTTGACCATACTGAATCATCCCCTTGCTCGATTGAGGCAGAAATTCAGTCCAAATAAGAGACAGAGAGACCTGAAAATGAATTAACCAACTACTAAACAAGTCTGAAATAATCATCTTAGGATCTGATTTTCGGAAAATCAGCATCCAAGAAGGTAAGCAGCAGCTGCAACCTAAGAATTTCTCATCAAAGTAGGCATAACTGCTTATGAACAAGGCTAGTGGCACCTTCAGCAAAGGTCCCAATGCCACCACAAACCATCTTCTGATCATATTTCCTTCCCAGAACGTCAATTTATGATCTGAAATTATGAACCAATGACAGAAAAAGAAGGTAGCAGCAATCATAGAACTGAAATTTTAGCACTTATCTATCCAACCAACCTTCTTTTTATACATACTAATCTTCATAAAAATATACTTGGAATCCCAAATACTAATTTTCAACTGGAGGCATTTCCCAACACAAGAGCAAATGATCACAATTACATTTTGAATATAATGTGTTGGTTTATGCCCTTTAGAATTTTCAATACTACCTTCTTGCCAAGTAATGTCAAGATCCCAAACCATCAACACTGAAGAACCACTTCTCAGACGAAGAACTGTTCTCACGTGAATCCTCTGATTTGCCCGTTTCATCTGAATAAACACTTCTTGAAACTCCAAGAAGTATTCAACAAACCTATGTTCGTTGAAGAAATTGAATCTAGATCTTGTGTCATAAATTGCCGGAAAGATTCCATGAATCCTTCATCAAATTCAATTTTGATATCAAATACTTTGAAAGATGGTGACGTAATAAAATCTGACAAAAACTTCACAAGCATCCTCATCAAATAATGAATAAAATCCTCATCAATACGCCAATCAACTCTTTGTTGTTGATCAAAAAGAATGTCTTCATTTCTTTGTGATCCTTGAGTTTATATTCCTTGTTGAATGGACGTAATAGAAGCAGCAGTAGATTCATCTTCATATAACTCATGTACCACCTCTCCACTGCTGAAAGCCAAACTGAAATTTCCTCCTTCAGTAATTCCTAAAGAAATTCCCTCATCATTTTCAAAAAGAGGATTCTCATAAATCCTACTAACACCTTTTTCATACAAGAGATTATCAAAGGCCTAAAAAGCTTGTTGATGAGAATTTGAATGCTCTTGTCTCTCAGGACAACGTTCCAAGTCAAATATTTCTTGTATGAGATCAAGCTCATCAAGAATTTTTTGAATCTCTTCAGCTCTCCCTTTGTTTTCTTGCTCCCATGAACATTGAACAACAAAAATCTGATTCTCTGCTTCAATTAAAGTCTTATGCACTTCCTACAACTTGGTTCTAGTAAACTCATTCCACTCCAATACCTTGTCAGCAATTTTGGCCACTGTGTCTTTATCACAAATAATGTGCAAAAGACTTGATTTAATTTCCTCCAAGGCAAACTTAATGGACTTCATATCAGCAATGGAAACGCAACATACATCTTCTCCTCTTGGCACTTCATAAATCAAATTTTCTAAATGTCGATGAATTCCATCAAGCTTTGACAAAACTTGAATCCCCTTTTCAACAATTTGTGAACTAGAATTGCAATCTTCATAAGCTAGCTAAGGTGATGTAGTGCAGATTTGGTAGATAAAGATTTCAAGAATCGTTTGAGTTGTACTCCTCAACTTGTCATGCATATGATGGACACTCTTCATCATCCCGTCCATAGTGTCTTCCAATTCCTTAGCTCTTTGTCTTAGCTTGGCTTCAAGAGAAGAGAAATCTACCTTATAACTACTAGAAGCTTCTCCTTCCATGTTGTCTTCTACACATGATTCAAGGGAGTCAGTCAAATCAGCTTTTAAGTGGGATGAGACTTCCGCTTCCTCTTTCTCTTTCTCCTCTTTGGCTTGCCTTTCAAACCAACATCCTCCAAAATTGAGGAGGTGAAGAAGCGAATCATTGGTTGAGCAGATAACATCTTCTTCTAACCGAACTTCTCTTTCATTTGGATCTGCACTTATGGCCTCTTCATGCATCTCCATGTCAACTCTTGTTTCCAAAATCTCTTCCCTTGAATCTTCAACTTGAGACTCCTTAACCAATGTTGACTCACTGTTCTCCACTGTAGAAAACATGAGTACCTCATTAGACTTCAATGCTTCTTCTGCCACATTACATTCTTCTATAGAATGCCTAGATTCTTCATGCGTTTCAGGAACTGTTGTGGACATATTGCATTCTTCTGTAGAATGCATGGACAAATGCAAATCTATAGACACCCCCTGAACATTTGCTACGAATTCAAAGGGATTCCAACTTTCATTCCCTCCCTCAGCATCAGAAATCTCCTCTTTGTTCTCAACAGTCTTCATCAAAAGAGGTTTCAACTTTTCTTCACATTGATGCAACAATCCTTTGACTAACACATTAGCAATGGGAGAAATCTACTCTTCACGTTCATAAGCATCCATGAGAAGAGACTGGACACTTTCTAGAAGATTATCAGCTTCTTTGATGGTAAGAATTAGAACATTCATGACAGCTGCAAGCACCCCCTCATCTTTCTCACTCCAAGTCGAGGTGAAGAGATAATTAAACAAAAGATAAATCTGATTTTGCATCTCCAACTCTATCAATAGGATGCAAGCTCTAATTTCTGAAAATGTCTTCAATATTGCAGCCCTTCTTGGAAACAAATTACTTTCAGTTTCATCCAAATATTGAAAACTCTCCACTATCATATTTAAAATGATCTTCATTGTTTCTTCATCATAGGGTAACTGGGGTACCTCAATTCTTATCACTTCCATGAAGCAAGAAGAAATCAGCAACTTGGTTTCTTCATTAGGATGCCTCAACCAATAGCGTTGATTCAAAAAGGTCACTACTAGTGCTAATGCCAACTACATTATCTCATAAGGTAATTGCTTCACCTGTCTCAAATATTGTTCCAACAAATGAAGAATGTTCTCTTCATCTTCTCTTGACTGAAATTCTTTTTCTAGTCTTTTTCCAGCCATATAAAGTGTCTTTGCCAGATTCATCTCTTCATCAATAGCCATGCCTTAATCCGACAAACTCAGTTTCTCAAATCTTAAAGAATTTGTGACAACTTCTGGAAACCACAAGGAGTTGAACTAGACTCTGTTCTGACTTTTGCTGTAGTACCGGAGATCACTGTCACTCAATTGCCAACTGAACTCTAATGCTCACAGGATGGCAAAATCTTGGGATCTGATACCACTGAAATATGTCCCTTAAATTTTTCTCGACTTTTTTCAACAACGAGCACCCGTTAAGGATTAGCCCAAAATCTAAATCAACTGAAAGTAACCTTCGCCAAGAATGTTCACCAAGATCCTATTGAAGGCAAGGTGATAGCATATGGGAAGGGATCGTTAGCAACCAAACTGAATGAATTACAAGTTGGAAATGAGAGTAGGCAGTGATCCGGCCATGAAGATTCCACGCTACCACTTGTTCAGTGGGGGGAAAGATATTACAATGAAGAACAATTCATCTACTTTTCAGCAGGCATCCACATAACAGTGGGGATTCTCCACTTTAACAGTGGGTGAGAAATGAGAGATACAAAATGTTTATTCCTCCACACTGTCGGTAAACCATCCAAGGGTTACAATGTTTGAATTTAAAACTCACATAAATGCAATAGTTAAAATGACTGGAACAATACTACTGTTTATAGCCTTACAATGAGTTATTACAATGAATTTCATTAGAAATCTACTCCATATCAACTGCAAAGTTTATACTATATCTCCAGTTACAAATAAGAGTAGAAAATCAAAGGAAACATTGCATGAGGGAAGAATATCCAGGTCCGATTTATAGAAGCAGCAAACCAATGTTCAGACCAGCAAGCAAAATTACCCCCAAATCACTCAAAAACATCATCCATACTTCACCAACTCATCTGAAACTTAAAACATACCTTCTCAATTTCTGAATTGCAGTCCCAAAACTGAACTATTGTAAATCTGATATGTAAACCAGCGACTATAAATCTCATACAGCAAATTAGACACACCAAATTGCATAAAACTCTTACCAAACTCCACCAAATCCATTGAAACTGAAAATACATCAATTCCAAAGCTGGGTGACCAAGTAGCAACCACTAACCAAGCACAAATATCACCAAAAATAGCCAGCTCGAATCCCAAAGCACCAAGTACAAGGTACGGCCCTAGGATGGAGTCGACCTTGCTTAAAAAATCAATCTTTCAATGATAAAATCTGCAAATACACAATTAGGGGCACCAAGAGCAAAGACATTGAATAATCAAACACCCATAATGAAATTAAATTCATACTAAGAGCTACAATTGAATTTTCACTTTAGCCATTCAAAAACAAGCAAGCTCAAAACTGGAAATTATCACCAAAATCTTCGGTGATGAAGCTCCATCTACACTTCTGAATGGAGCACACTCCCAATTGACCATCTAGGGAACCATAGTTTCAGGCCCGAAGAATGGTGTCGATGCTAAGCTCCCCCTTAATTGGGTTCTGAATTCAATCCAGCAACATTTCAATAAGATAAACAATAGATGATGAATGAATGAACAAATACCTGCTTATAAAGAACTTGAAATGACTCTTCAGCTTCCACCTTTTCCCTCCAAAAGGGAAGCCCATATCACTTTTTGAAATATTTTAATTTTTAAAACATTTAATTCACCTTTTCTAGGCGTCCAAGACTACAAGAGGAATATTTACTTTTGAAATATTTAATTTACCTCCTGATGAGGCATCCACCCTCAAGGGCCCCTCTTTAAAACAACTTAGGTCATCATATTAGGCCAAGGGGGGAAATTCACATTATAATAATTAAATGACTTAAATAAATCATTTTACCAAAATGAGTCTCAAAATGTTGAAAGCCAACTGTGCTCCAATTGCAATGCCGAAATGGAAACTGAACTGACTGCTGATGCTACTGCCCAAAATGGTACTGTCAAAAATAGAACTTACTAAAAATAGTAAATTCTGAAAAGTTGCCCAATGCCTTTGCATGTCATATCACTGCGAAACTCTCTAAAAACCCAAAAAGAATCCGCAGTCCAAATCTCGAAACTCCAACGTACAGGCTAAAAATAGTAAGTTCCGGGAAAGATTGTCAGATGGAGATGCATGTTACACCATTTTGAAGCTCTCCAAAAACCAAGAAAACTCCACCAGACATGCATCAGAAACTCTTACATGCAAACCTTCAAAAATGCTTCAGAACCTGTATAAAATAGGAAACCCTAATTTTACCTCTGACGAGCCTACGAGCTTCTAGAAATAAGCTATCAGTCACCGAAGAGTGTATGGCTAAAATGGGGACATTACAATGAATTATCAAATACTAATGTTAACCCAAACTCCATAGTTGTAGAAGATGAATTACAATTTGTCATCCCAAAATGCTCTAAAAGATGTGGCATATTTGACTTGAACCATGAAGATACAATGATCAAACTACCAAAAATCAACTCCTACACAAAAATGTAGAAGGCCCAAAATACACATTTTTAAAACTGCACGCTTTTTATTTTACTTATCAAATTGTAATGTCTATGCTTCCCATGATGGCAAGATCATGAAAATATAACAATCACTACCATTGTTTTTGACATAAAGATTTGGATTAGAAAGACTCCTAAATCCAAGAAAAATTATATATTTATAAATTTTGAGGTACCAAGCTCAAGAAGTCTGCTTAAGCTTTTGTACACGGTCTTGATCAATGTGCAAACAAGATGTTCATGAATAGGAACCTAAAAACCCTTAGGTTACACCATATAAACCTCCTAATGCAAGTCTCCATTCAGGAAAGCACTTTTGACATCCATCTAATACATCATCCAACCAAACTAACTAAAGAGAGGAGCAATTGAAATGTTCCATCTTAGAAGTAGGAGCAAAGACTCTTCAAAGTCTATCCCCTCCTATTGCAAATATCCCTTAGCAACTAGACATGCCTAGTACCTGTCCAAGGAACCATCATCTTTGCATGTTTCCTTATAGACCTATTTGCATTTAATGGGATTTTCACCTAGAGGCAATTTGACCAACTCCCAACTACAATTCTTCATCAATGCATCATACTCAATCTCCATAGCAATTTCCAACTTTAGTTTCCCTTTTTCCTTAGAAAACTTATATGGTTCAAAAACCTAAAAGAGATTAGATGATATAGCAAAATAAACATGCTCAACAACTGAACCAACAAACGGTTTTCTTTTTCTCCAAGTTCAATGATCTGATTGTGGAAGTTTGTTCTCATGTACACTAAAGTGGAATAATATCACTTAGGTCTAGCATGTGCCTCAAGCACATGTTATGAAGGCATGATATTTATGGAAGCCTAAGCCAAAGTGGGAACATTTTGAATCTTGTGTCTCTAATAGACAAGCAAAGAACTAACCAAAGACCAATGCACAAGCTGCCCTCAGGGTTCATCTTTCAAAGGTACCATTATACTAGATTCATGAACTTCATTGACCTCTTGTCGAACACAAGAAAAATATGGCTCTATTTCTTTGAAATAAACATCCTAATTAACACTGAGCTATTGGAAAAATTGTTGTCATTGATGTCAAAGGTGGCCAACCCATAGGTGAAGATAAATTCAAAATTAAATACCTTGTGGACCAACCTCCCCCAATTGTGGCACCATTTTGTAGTAGGGTTAAAAATTAAAATAAATTAATTTTATATTTGCAAAGAGGGCCAACCCCCTTGGAGAGGTGCACCCCACCTTGGGGAGTAAAAATAAAATAAATAAAAAATTATTATTGGTTGTTGGGCCGGCCCCTTTTGAAGAGTCACCCTCTTGGGTGAAGAGGCATTTTGAGAGGTAAAAATAAGAGGTTGTAAGAGGGTTTTATTATCAATAAATTCAAGGAATAATTCTTATATGAAGAGCAGAAATAAAAGTCTATTCAAGCAGATTCATGAGACATATGTGAGCAGATTTATAACAGCAAATTTGTGAAAGGAAAGCTAGTGACACAAGCAAGATCATGGCGACTTATGAGCAAATCTTATGTAGACATTGTAGTGTCGTAAATTGTCACCCTTGACAATTTCACACTATGTTTTGCTCCCCTTTAAGTTATTGGACCTAATTAAGCACTTAATTTCCTAAATTATGCATTCCACAACTTATTTTAAACATTTTCCGACAATTTGCAAGCATAAAACAAATGCTCTCATTTAATATGTCCAACAACTCCACCCCCCACTCCTTAAAACTCCGAAAAATAGGTTTGGGACACTAGCGCTTAGGGCACCTCTGTCCCCCTATTTTGGCTCCAAATTCAAATATGTCAATGTCAGCATTTTATCATTTGCAATTCAAATATCTAAAGTCGGCTATTGGGATTTAATTTTCGGGAAATTAGAATAATAGCATATAAATACCTAGTTATTGCATCATTTGAAATCTATCTAGCATGAACACGAAAATTATTGGAGAACTTATGATCAAGAGCATTATTCAGCAAGTATAGAGAAGAATTTTAGAGATTTATTGCAACAATTCAAGATCCAACATCATGTCAAAATGTATGTGCATTTATTCATGTTTATGTTTTCATATTGTTTGTGAAGGCTAATCTTTGTAGGTCTCCAAGCAATTCAAGCCATTCAAGCAAATCAAGCAAGCAAGATCAAGACCTTGAGGAGATGTGTATGACTTCAGTCCTTCAAAGAAGCCATTCAAGGGTGGTGAGTTGTAGCACTTTGTGGATTCATCATCCCTTCCTTCCTATCATTTATACATTTATCATTGACATTGCCATTGTGGAAATGCAAACACTAACACGGGGTTTGACCAAGGCAAGCCCTAAATGGCACACCCTTTCTTCTCTCTTTGAATGTGTAGGTTTCAAGTCTGAAAAATATTAAGGAAGATTGAAGATCCATTATTTGTTGTTGTAATTGAAACCCTACACCTTGACAACTCACGGAAACTCAGTTACAAAATTATTATTGATTGTTAGGCTGACCCCTTTTGAATTTTCCCTACAACTACAGTGGCACCTAGGGCGCTTATGTCCTGCCTTTTCAGCTCCAGATTTAAATCACAAATGCACAGTGTCCTGCTTAGTCCATTTTTGCAATCTGATTTCTTCTGTGACTTTCCAAATCTTTTGTATTTGCATCATTAGGTCAATTGAATCATTGCATTTCATCCTTAAGACATTTCCAAATTTGGTTAAGGATTGGTTGACTCACCTATCAGGCTGTAAGTCAATCATACACCTTGTCCAAATCCATCAAACCCCCACACATCACACACAAATCATATCACATGAAATTTGGGGAAAGGTGTCAAACCCTAAGGTGAAAGCTCTAAGGTTTCCCGTTCCCTACATTTCAGACATTATTGCAGATTTTATGAGGACGTTGTTGCAAAATTTGTGAAGACATTGTTGCCGATTTTGAGAAGACATTATTGCTGAATTTGTGAAGACATCATTGCCGATTTTGTGAAGACTATATTGCAAATCTACGAAAGGGGGTTTGGCAGATTTGTAAGGTGTTAGAGCAGATCTAAGAAGTTGCAAACAAAAATTATTAATATTATTCTTGTGGAGGTTGGAGCCTCCTACTTGAGGAGATCGTGAGGTTGGAGCCTCTTGTTGAAGAGATTGGATTCTCTTGTTGAGTTGGTGCTTAGTGGCGGGGATTGGAGTCTCCAGTGGGGTGGCGCCTACGAATTTTGTAAGATGTTTTATGCTAGCAATATTTTTCCATGGTTTTCTCCCATAAGGGTTTCCACATAGAATTGTGTCTCTTGTGCATGTTCTCAAATTGCTACATCTTGCATGAATTATATTGATGTGGATAATTAGGGCTTGAAGTAATGTTGATATGCTTGACTGAGTTAAGGAGTAAAGTTTTAATCATGACCTTGATAGTAGAAATATCAATTAGTTTGTGTGTCTTAGATTGTTCACTAGAACCAACAAAGAAATATCTCATACTTCTAGAACCTAGCTTATGTCTAATCTGCTCAAGAACTAAAGTGTATGTAGCTGAACCAGAAATGCGAAAAGATATTTACCTCGAATGAGTTACTAGATCAAACTTCATTTGGTATGATTTTCCACAAGGACTTTAATTTAGGATATAAATTGTTGTGCTCACTTGTCCCCAGTACTAGTAGACACACTCTTTCTATGCATCATGCAGCTTGCCAGCTCCATAAGAGTCCTATTAACCACTCCATTACGCTACAATATATGTGTAGTTAAATGGGATTGAATTCCTTCTTTTTCACAAAATTCTTTAAATTGAGTGGAGGTGAATTCCCCTGTTATCAGACCACAAAGTCTTGATTCAACACCTTGTGAATGTTTCTGCCAATGCCTTCAATTTTAAGAAGGCACCATCTCAATCAAACTTCTACGTTAAGAAGTAAACCCACTTCTTCCAAGAGAAATCATTCACCAATAGAAAAAAGTACCTCAAACTATTGACAGTGGGAGATTTCTAGAAAGGATCACAAAGATCTGCATAAATGAAATCCAAAAGCCCCTTAGCACACTACGCACTTTATGTGGGAAATAACTTCCTTTTCTGCTTTCCATCCAAACACCCAACACACAAATCATGTTTTTCCTGTATAGGGGCCAGCCCTTGAACCATATGTGCTCTACTAAGTTTGGCCTAATATTGAAGATTCAAATGACCATAACTTTCATTCCAAAGAATACTAACATTATCTTCAACAATTAAGACATGCAAGTTAGTTGTGGCATGATCAACAAATTGATACAAACTCCCTTGCCCAATTCCCATTATTTCTTGTTTCCCATCAAACACAATGCATTTCTTTCCATAAAACTTGACTTCGATGTTAGAGTTTTCTATAAGCTGATTAATAGATAATATTTTTTTGTTCATGACAAGACCATATATAATGTTGCATACTAAAAACTTGAGAGAATCATTTAATACAATCCTAACATCTATAACTTTAACCATATGCCATCTATCATCACCAAGTGAAACCATATCTATATGACTAGAATCAACACTGAACCTTGCCAATCCTTTTAACACGTTAAGTGTTTAGATGCCACTGAATCAAAGAACTAGTAATTGATGTCAATGTTATCTGAAAGAGATGCCATGAGAGTAAACTCACCATCTGAATCATGCTCTTCCTCAACAGGGACCACATTCAATTCACCTTTTTCTTTGGTTTAGTGTAAAAAAGTGTCAATAAAAAAAAATTGAGATTTGACCTTAAAATATGTGTAATCTATGATGTTTTCCAGCATTCATACTCATAAAAGAGCATTTTTGTTTTTATAATGTTTTGTATTGTGTTTCCCAATTTGTGACATTTTTGTCGTGTAGTATCGTATTTCCCTTATTTGTGATGTGATGTTATTTTATCAATTTTGGTAATTTAGGATGATCTTCTTTTAGGTAATTTAAGAATAGTTTGACTTTGTATCCAATGGATAAAGCACAAATCTCCAAGCTGAACTAGAGATTCTGTGAATCTTCTATGCCACAAGTATACACAATGGTTCCCAAACAAATCCTACATTTGTTCCTAAACAAAAAATTCATGTAGTGTCAAGTTTCAAGCCAAAGATCATTTTGTAAAGATCACTTCTGGTGTAACAGCACAATTTCAAACTGATTTGTAGTCTTTCTAAGTATGAAGAAGGAACAGTTTTGAAGGGTCTCAGCGAATTCTGAAGGGCAGAAATCAAAAAATCAGGTCAAAAGTATTGCAAGAACATGCTGTAGACGGTAAAATAAAAACCCTAGTTATCAGTCATGCACCCAGCAACAAAGGAAAATGCAAATCTCACACTCAAAATCTGCAGATTAAGGCAGAGGCACACACAAGATATATAAGGAGCAGTTTCAAAATTTTAGCTGTCATCAAGAGCCAAATAGCTGATGCATTATTTTTTGCCATCATGTTTTCAAAGAAACAAGCTATTCTTAAAAGGCTATTTTTAGATGACCTTCTAGAAGGTCTATTGTTAATTTGTAGTTATCCTCATCAAGAATCTAACTGAAGATTGCCTAAGTTAGATTTAGTATTAGTGGACAGAATTTTGTAATAAAGGTTGCTTTGCATGCAAGCAATATTTTATAGTTTAAGAGCTACAAATAGCTTTTTTATTTTTTCTCATGCAATTGTTTAGTAAACATTATAAATTAGTGCTCTGAGCACTTAGTTTCAGATGCCATATTCAATAGAATTTAGTATGCCTATCATGCTTATAAAGTTAGGATATTATGTGTTATTCTACTTTATGAGTTGAATATCACTTACATTTACTGAAAGCTTTGCATTGCAATAGATGTTAGGTTGCTCAATGTAGCTTCAAATGCAACTACAATGTTCAGCTTATAACATCTTGTGTTGAAGTAAGTTAGATTGTTTTTCGAGAGTTTGCAAGTTTTGTATTGCAAGTTTACTTGAAGTTAGAGATTGCTATACAAATTTTGTATTCTGTTTTGTGTCGCACTATAAAGTGCAAATTGAAATGACAACAGGTATCTAGCTCAAATTCTGTTACAAAATGATTCTTATGATCTCCTACTGTATATTATAGTCATCATATGTAAAAGTGGATTAAGACAATTAAATTGTGTCTTTTTTTTTCATTCAAGCAAATATCTCTGCAAAGAAAACCTCAAGAGTATCATACTCAGTACCAAACTACTAACCTTGGAAGCAACAGAAACATGATCTTTAACTCCTGATCTTCCTCCCATAACAACATAATCACCCAATCTGTGAACTCATAACAAGAAAAATGGAAATCAATAACAAGTTGCACTCAAAATTTTGCACATCATAAAATTTGTTGGTTTGTCCCTGATGTCACAAGAGTCAACATTTTTCCAATAGAGAGAGTTCATACTTCCTCTTAAATTGCAAGAGCCGAAAGAAATATCAAAAAGAAATGAGAAAAGTTGCTTACGTTGCAGAGCCTGCAATACCAGCTTGCCCACAAATCATGCAACACTCCCCAATGACCACATTGTGTCCAATCTGCAAGTCCAACAGTCTACCATTCAGAACATTGGAACAGAAGCATTCTAAGCAACAGTCATCCAAAATAAAACAAACTTCACAAAAATAAAGAACCTCCCTAGCAGCTTCTCAACAGTCAAAACAATGTACCTGAACTAGATTATCAATCTTTGTGTGATCACCTATTGTTGTATCTCGCCAGCTGCAACCAGTGATATAATCAACAATTCCATGGTTTTTGTTACTACAGTTTTCCCTTAAGTAAATTTATGACACAAGCATGTGAAATATCTTACTACATTTAATGTTAGTGATAGGATTGATTAAAATAATATGTGTTACTAACAGATACATAATTAATCACAAGTCCATCCTGCCTACAAAGGAGGTGGATAGGAAACGTTTCATCAACTGAACTGAGAGATTAGAAGCACTTCACCTGCCTCTGTCAACACACGTATTGGCTCCTATTTCCACATGGTTTCCAATTTTAGCATACAATAACTGTATTAAATAGCCAAAAAATTGTAAAATATCATAACAAATAAGAGATGAAATGAACATATTCTGCAACGTATCAAGTCAAATTTCCCTAACCTGGGGTTTCTTCACCATCACACCCTGTTCATCCACAAAATGACCAAATCCTGCTCATCAATATATGCCATGTTAATTTCAATGTATTTTAAGCTCTAAAGACACTGAAAATTAAAAAAACCCTACAGTAAAAACACAACATCATCCAAGTTTGATGGAATCAACTCCAGTTAGCTGTGATATTCTACTTGTTTTAGGGATCATGCACTAAGCAACGATGTGTGTTTAATCCTTTGACAAGGACTTGAAAAGAGATTCCAATGATCATCCTACCTGTTTCAAATACCAGGGTGGCCTCCAGCAGAAGAAGGCAAGTTCTTATCAGATTTAAAGTTCAAAAATAGTACTTAATTTTCCTATTTTTTGTTTGGGAACTAGCATTTGGCATGGGGATCTCCGATCAGTTAATCATAATGAGGGTGAAGGTGGTGTCATTTGTGTTAATGTTCCCTAGTTAATTTCTTCAATAACTAACGAAGGCAAAAATATTTAGGGTTAGTACAGATTATATTTTGTTAGGTATATGCACTTTATGACTCAATTGAACAAATGTAGTTATGGAATCAGACTTCCCACTCTCTTCCTGCAGGCTTCCTGAAGATGACTTCAAAATGGTTAAATGACAAGATGATAAAAGTGGAGATAAGTTAGGTATTTTAAGTTCTATGGAACAACAATCACAAAATGAATCAAAGAGGTCTATCGGGGTGCTAGATTAATATGGAACAAAACAATTCGGCTACTCATTGCTTGCTTTCTTGGTCAAACAAATAAAACTGTCACAATATTGTTCAAGCCAGGCAAATCAATTTTGTACCCAATCTCCAGTCTACCACCTCTGGTGCTAGGAAGGTAGATTGGTGCGTGTAAATGATACTATTAAAAGCTCAGATCATTAACCCATATCCACATGCATTGTCTTAGGAACTGAGCCAAGAATATATGGCAATGCATTTGAGGAATTGAAGAAGAAGATAAATACAACATCACTCCTTACTCTACCCAATTTACACACAATTTTTGAGGTAGAGATAGATGATAGTGATTATGACATGGATGCAGTGCTACTACAGGGAGGTAGATCTGCTTGCTATCATTTTGAGGGCCCATGCTAAACTATAGCACTTAAGATAAGGAACTATATGCTCTGGTTTCTGTGGTGAAGAAGTGGAAGCATCACCTCGTGGGGAAGGAGACCTCTAGTGCACACAAACCATAAGCCCTTAAAGTACTTGTAAGCACAAACAAAGTTGCAGCCATCCAGGCATTATAAATGGTTAGAATTCCTTTAGCAGTTCCATTCCATGGTCAAGTATAAACATGGAGTAATGAACAAGGTCGCTGATATGCTGTCTATATCACCCCTTTATTTGCGGTAAGTAGCTTGTCCAAGCCGGATTCTCGTTGACATGAAGCGGATGTAGAAGGTTATGAGAAAGATGCAGATTTCATCAAAGACTGTAAATGGCAAAAGGCACGCAAAATTTTGAGCCTCATCAAGGCTACTACTATAGGAAGGACTTCTATACAAAGCAACTAAATTTTGCATGCCTAAAGAACATAGGATTTTGTTGATGCTAGAGACACATACATCATGTATAGTGTAATGTCCCCATTCTCGGAGTGACATCTTGGTGACTTGATTTGAGCCCATCCAACATTCCCGTGGGTTAGATGGCGAGATAAGGGAATGATGTTGGCCATGAGAATCATAATTTTGGTAAGATGTTTTTAGAGATTTAAGAGGGGAATTATCCTTAACAAAAAAAAAATAAAGCATAATGTTGATTATATTTTATTATTATCTCATGGTCCACTTGCAAGTCAAAGCAAACAAGGAGTTGAGTTTTAAAATAGATAAAATATTACTATCCTCCTTGGCTGGTCGACCCACATCAAATCAAGTTTGATTAGCTTCTAGAAGGTCAATTCTCTCTCCTTGCTACTAGAAGGTCAATTCTCTCTCCTAGGGTGGTTTAGGAAACTTAAGGAAGAAGGCAACCAATATTTTAATGAGGTAAAATCTGATCTTCCCCAAGGGCGGCTTAGATGCCTTACTGATGAAGGCAATGAATATTTTAATGAAATAAAATCAGATCTTACCTAAGGGCGGTTTAGGTGCCTTAGCAATGAAGATATTGAATATTTTAATAAAAACAAATTAGATTCTCCTTCCAAGGGCGGTTTGGACTAGAAGCCTTATTCAAGAAGGCATGGAGGGCTGTGAGATTATTATGTTGCATTGATATTTTGAAAAAACATTGTGAAGAGAGTCTTCTCTTGGCTGGAAGTGAATTTCAGTCGATTCAAAGTGGTATTCCCTTGAAACAACAATGGTTTGGTGATGACCCTATTCCACCATGAGGTGAATTCGCATGGAATTCATCATAGAGCCTAATTGACATGCTTTTGTGGAGTTAGGACTTTGAAGATAAGGGTTTGAAGACTAGTTTTGTTGCAGGTCCAAGAAGGAATCAAGTAGATTGAATTGTATTTTGTCTTCAAGGAACAAATCGCCCCTTTTTCATATTGGGGTTTCATTTTGAAGATTTTTTGCATTGTGGGTTGGCTGGAAATCCATATCAGATTATCACAGGTGGCTAGAAATCAAGTTTCAGACTTGATATCAGTCATATTTCAGCCTTTTTCAAGCGTAGGAGGCAAGCTAGGCGAATTCACTACCTTTTTGAGCTAGGCGATTTCATGAGTTGAGCTATTTTTGCAATATTTGATGAGCTTCAACATTTCTAAGTCATCTACAAACAAGTACAAATTGCATGCCAGCTGTTATAGACTTTTATCAGTCATATCAGACCACCAACAGTGCTGCAACAGTCTTACTTCAATCATAGATTGAAGAGTAGTTGATCAAGACTACCTAGGGCTTCATTCTTCAATCACTTGGCTAGGGTTTGGTATACATTTTTGGGCTATTTTGTATGTTGTATGTAATCTGATTTTCTAAATCAGACTATCTAATTGTAAGCTATAAGCAATCCTCTATTTGTAATCAGATTCTTCATTCAATAAGAAGCCATCATCGTTTTCTGGGTATGTCATGTTTTGATTGATTTGATTATAACTTCATCATTGGGTATTTTGTTTCATGTTATATTTGAATCTTTTTATCTACATCAAAATATTAATCCAACAAGGAGAAAAAATTTGGGTTGAGATTAGGTAGGCTTCTTACAGTGGTATCAGAGCCATATTCCTGCCGGCCTGTTGGGTAAAGATTGCGTTCAATTGGTGTGAAATCAATTGTGCACAAGTCAGTTTGGATTTGGCTTTCAGATGGGATAGCGAAAAGGGTCATCATAGCAAAGTTGTTTAGCAATAAACAGGCATGGAAAGAAATTGAGCAAATACAACACAAGACCATACAAAAATTGCAGCGTTTAGATGATTCACTTTCAAGGTTGGGACTCTCTAAAGGATCATCCTCACTTTTTACTAGCAAAAGCCCAGCACCACAAGACAAAGAAGCGGTGGTGATTAGCATATTTGAGGAGTATAGCATTCTTCCTCAACGTGTTAAGAAGAATTTTCCTTTCAAGGATTACATGGACATGCACCCGAATCTTTGCCACAAGACTGAGCATGCAAGGAAGGAATATCACACTATAGCTTATGGATTGTTTAGAGAATCTTCACATATAGTTGATACAACTCTTCATGAGAATGATTGGGTGTCTTCAAGTTCCAATGAGGTATGCAAAAATTTATATGATAAATTTGATAGACATGTTGATTTGAATCAAGAAGGCATTAGGACAACCTTGAGTAATGATTTGTCTACATCATCCTTGCAAGAGGTTTCACAAGAGACTCCTACATTAGAGGCTAGCATAGTTCATGCCAATGCTTTGGATAGCAATGGTATGAACTCTTTGGGTGATCATAAAGCATCTTCTAGTGTGATAGTTGATTCCAATAATGCACCTACACATGAAGAAAAATCAAAAGATAGCAAAGGTAGCATTGGGAGAAAGGAAGAGCATGATCATGAACAGCTAACACTAGAACCAGCAAATGATAGTAACAAAAGTTCTAGGATTTCTTATCTTTCGGGAGCTCCAAAGTACAATCCATTTATCTTTGAAGGCATATTGTTTGGTTACAAAGTTTTGGCACTATTGGATAGTGGAGCTACACATAACTATATTGATGAAGGTTTGGTAAAGAAAAGAGGCTTGCATTGTGATGATTTTGAGCGATTTGATGTGACTATAGCAGGTGGACTTACTATTCTTTGCAAAAAGAAAGTAAGCTTAGCATTATCTTTGGTGAGTATACTCTTTGTGATGACTTTTATGTACTTGATTTGAAGGACAATGAAATTATACTTGGTATGTAATGGCTACATTCTTTACAAAGGGTCATCCAAGATTTACAAGTAATGGAGTTGAGCTTCATACATGATAGGAAACACATTATTATGAAAGCTCTCAAATATACTTTGCCTCATCAAATAGCATCCAAATCAATGATAGCTTTGGGTCATGATTGGCTTCATGAAGGTATACATCATGCATGTGAAGAGAATTGCATTGAACCGGTACTTGATGGTAAACATTTGAATATTGAAATGAATGACAAGTTTATGGATTGGCATGACATTATACCTGATTTGTTTGAGTACAGCAGTCCTATGGTTTTGCATTCTCATGGAATAGACATGCTAACACCTTTGGATGATAATACCATGGAGTCTTCTATAGATGGCACTCAAGAATTGGGTGTTGAAAATGGGTTTTGTGGGATGAATTCAAATCATAAGAATTCTGATTTTTTTAATCAGACTTGGGAGGATGTGGAAAAGACACAAATTTTGTGCGATATATGGTCACAAAGGGCCAAGGAGGCTAAGTTAGTGGCTGCCCTTGCAAAACAGCATCTACTATAAGACAAAGAACAAGTGCACCATTTAGATCAAACAAGACAACAAAGGGAGGCTTATCTTAGATCTCCTTTTCCAAAGAATGGTGTTAATAAGGGTGAACATGTCATGAACAAATCTCTTATGACAGCCAAACACAATGAACAAATGAATGTGTATAAATCAGAAATTTCATGTTGTTCACATGTTTCTAGTGATGAGATTAATGAGACATATCATTTGGATGGTTTAGTGAAGACTTCAAGCATGATGGAACGGGATAGAAGAATGCCTACATGTTTTGACACATGGATAGATGAGGATAATTCAGAATTTTCAGTTGATGTTGGTAATTTACATGATAGTGTTGTTGACTGTATTGATGACACTCATAGTGGATCAGCCACTCAAGAGTTGTCCTTGGTTTGTAATGAAGACATCCATAACTCATCTTTGGTTATATCACAAATTTCTTATGATATGGCAGCTATCTACTTGTTGATTGGTGACTTAATCTTCTTAGATTCTTCATTGGTTAGTGGCTGTCCTACTTGGGTTTCCATTGCACATTCAGATTTGACATGATTTACATCAGCTATTCAGTTGCTTGGGAATGTGTGGGAGGCATACCTATTTGATGGACATGGAATATGATATGAATTTCTTTAATATGTATTGGTATGTTGACACTTATGACTTCATTTTATTGTTGGACTGAGTTACAACAGCGGCATTTGGTGGCCTAATGAGTTGATCTATGTGCATATGGGAGTTGCTTTTCACATCTTTTTGATGGTCTACTCATATAGATGGATGATATGTGATGATTGTGTCATGATAGGTATCTATATCTACTCTTATAGCCAGATGGATAGGTTAATTTGGGATCCAGGTATTGACATGGATGATGCATTGGTACTTAGTGATCATGGTGAGTTGCTTCACGTGTTATAGTTATATGGCATGTATATCAAAGTGGAACAGCAGATTGGCATACAATTGCTTCAGGGAAAGCAATCCTGGGAAGGGAGGACTATAATGTCCCCATTCTCAGAGTGACATCTTGGTGACTTGATTCTAGCCCATCCAGCATTCCCGTGGGTTAGATGGCGAGATAAGGGAATGATATTGGCCATGAGAATCATAATTTTGGTAAGATGTTGTTAGAGATTTAAGAGGGGAATTATCCTTAACAAAAAAATAAAAATAAAGCATAATGTTGATCATATTTTATTATTTTCTCATGGTCCACTTGCAAGTCAAAGCAAACAAGGAGGTGAGTTTTAAAATAGATAAAATATTGCTATCCTCCTTGGCTGATCGACCTACATCAAATCAGGTCTGATTTACTTCTAGAGGGTCAATTCTCTCTCCTTGCTTCTAGAAGGTCAATTCTCTCTCCTAGGGCAGTTTAGGAGACTTAAGAAAGAAGGCAACCAATATTTTAATGAGGTAAAATCTGATCTTCCCCAAGGGCAACTTAGATGCCTTAGTGATGAAGGCAATGAATATTTTAATGAAATAAAATCAGATCTTCCCTAAAGGGCGGTTTAGGTGCCTTAGCAATGAAGATATTGAATATTTTAATAAAAACAAATTAGATTCTCCTTCTAAGGGCGGTTTGGACTAGAAGCCTTATTTAAGAAGGCATGGAGGGCTGTGAGATTATTATGTTGTATTGATATTTTGAAAAAACATTGTGAAGAGAGTCTTCTCTTGGCTGGAAGTGAATTTCAGTCGATTCAAGGTGGTGTTCCCTTGAAACAACAATGGTTTGGTGATGACTCCATTCCACTATGAGAGGTGAATTCACATGGAATAGATCATAGAGCCTAATTGACATGCTTCTGTGGAGTTAGGACTTTGAAGATAAGGGTTTGAAGACTGGTTTTGTTGCAGGTCCAAGAAGGAATCAAGTAGATTGAATTGTATTTTGTCTTCAAGGAACAAATCGCCCCTTTGTCATATTGGGGTTTCATTTTGAAGAGTTTTTGCATTGTGGGTTGGCTGGAAATCCATATCAAATTATCACAGGTGGCTGGAAATCAAGTTTCAGACTTGATATCAGTCATATTTCAGCCTTTTTCAAGCATAGGAGGCAAGTTGGGCGAATTCACTACCTTTTTGAGCTAGGCGATTTCATGAGTTGAGCTATTTTTGCAATATTTGATGAGCTTCAGCATTTTTGGGTCATCTACAAACAAGTACAGATTGCATACCAGTTGTTATAGAGTTTTATCAGTCATATCATACCACCAACAGTGCTGCAACAGTCTTACTTTAATCATAGATTCAAGGGTAGTTCATCAAGACTACCTAGGGCTTCATTCTTCAATCACTTGGCTAGGGTTTGGTATACATTTTTGGGCTATTTTGTATGTTGTTTGCGATCTGATTTTCTAAATCAGATTATCTGATTGTAAGCTATAAGCAATCCTCTATTTGTAATCAGATTGTTCATTCAATAAGAAGCCATCATCGTTTTCTGGGTATGTCATGTTTTGATTGATTTGATTATAACTTCATCATTGGGTATTTTGTTTCATGTTATATTTGAATCTTTTTATCTACATCAAAATATTAAGCCAGCAAGGAGAAAAAATTTGGGTTGAGATTAGGTAGGCTTCTTACATATAGTTGGACATTTTGGAGTGAATAAGACTGTAAGTAATATCCAACATTACTTTTTTTGGTCATGTTTAACAACCAATATTGCAAAGTTTGTTCAAAGTTGGCAGTTGTGTAGTGCGAGTAAGCACAACAATCAGAAGTTGGGACTGTACCAGCCATTGCCCATGCTTAAAAAGGCCTGAAAAGTATTTCCATGAATTTTATTGGAGGTTTCCCTACCTCATGGGGAAGGAGACCATGGTGCATACAGACCATAAGCCCTTATAATACTTGCAAGAACAAACAAAGTTGTAGCCGTCTTGGCATTATAAATGGATACGATTCCTTCAGCAGTTACATTCCATGGTCAATATAAACATGGTGTAATGAACAAGGTGACTAATTGTGATGTACCGTGCTCACTGCTGGTTTGATTTCACTTGGTTAAAGAATTGGGTTTTGGTTTGTAATCTGCTTTTCTTGTTTTTTGGTGTTTTTGTGGTTTGATGCCAACGAAGTAATGATATTTTGACAAGCGTATGCATACAAAGAACTCATATAAAAACTAAACTTTAAATATAAACTAAGGAGATACATAAATTGATAGTTTAGAAGACTTTCTTTATACAATAGAAAGTGCATAAGTCATATAACCTTTATACATTTCGGAAAAGGCTCCATTTACAACCCTAGGTTAACTTGCAGCCAAAACAACACTGTGAACAGTGTTTGCTACAGTACCCGCGCCCAATAAAAAGCATAGACAAACTTACTAGCAACTTTTCCCCACTGAAAATTCGTTGAAATAGCTTCTATTGAAGTAGGCGCCCACTTTGGAAGAGAAAGCAGCAACAAATAGGAGGCGTTTTCTTTGCTTGATGAAGATGAAACCCTCTCACAAAGGCGGCTGGCTGTAAGTGAATATTTGAGCTTCAAAGTCTTCACAAATTTGCTATAACACTTCCAAGATGGCTAAAGGAGCTTCAAACAACGATTACCCAACCAAATATGACTTCAAACCCTCTAGAACAGCAAAATAGGGCTCCCACGAATCATACAAATTCTGACCTACCTCTCTAAAGTGGTATTTCACACCATCAAGAGCACAATTTTTTTGAAGAAACGAAGCCCAACCAGACTTCCCCACTGCTGAAAGCTAGAAACCCTAGTTTCTATCCTCCACAAACTCCACACTTCAAACTTCAATCAGCAAAATAAGTCATAACATGAAGTTTGAACTTCTCAAGCCCCTTTTATAATTTTAACTTGAAAACACTATTCATTAAAAGGTTACTATTCACTTAAGTTGTTACTTTTTTTCCACTTTAGTGATGAATAGTAACAGCAAAATAGAATTCAACCCCTTGAACTAATAGGCACATGGCCCCCAAAGTCTGGAAAGGTGAAACGATGATGAAGATCAATATTTCAAGCTCCCGTAACACGCCAAACGCGCAATTCCACCATGTCACCAAACTCCAGATACCAAATAAACAAATTTCCGACCAGGTGCCCAGACAGGTGACCCTCTAACCAAAACCCTTAGCCTACGAGGGTCGATGTAATAGGCTAAACCACTGTTTCACGGACGATCAATTAGAAGGGGACATTACAGTCCGCCCTCCCTGAAATTGCTTGTCCCCAAGCAATCTCAACTCTGGATGCTGAAGGATGTCCTCGCTCTCCCACGTTGCGTCCTCAATTGGCAAGTCCTTCCATTTAATCAGATATTCCCTGATGACCCGACTCCGCAACTGTCTCTCACGGACATCCAAGATGGCTTCTGGCACCAGAATCAATTTCCCCTCGTCATCTAGGGGTGGTAGAGCTGTCGATGGAACCACACGATGTCCTAACGCCTTCTTGAGGCGCGATACATGGAATACATTGTGCACCTTGCTTTCTGTCGGTAGTTCCAACTCATAGGCCACTTCGCCAACCCGTCTGATGATTCTAAAGGGTCCATAGTACCGGGGCTTCAATTTCTCTGCACCACTCTTCTTGAGAGTAGACTGGCGATAGGGCTGCAGCATCAAATACACCATGTCCCCCCGACTTCAAAAGTTCGCTCCACTCTCCTCTGGTCCACGTATTGTTTTTGCTGATTTTGTGCCTTCTGAATGTTCTCACGGAGAGCTTTCATAATATCCCGGTTCTCTTGTAGAAGATTCCCAACACTGGGCACCCTGCTGTCACTCAACAATAGGTCCAGGAAGTTCGGTGCCTCGTACCCGTACAATGCCATGAATGGGGACATTTGAATCGACATGTGGTGGGTGGTATTATAGCAATACTCACAAAGATGAATCCACTTCACCCACCCCTTTTGTTGTCCTGCTATATAGTTTCGAAGATATCCTTCCACCAATTTATTCACAATTTCCGTCTGACCGTCGGTCTGCGGATGGTAGCTAGTACTCGGAGTAAGCTCGGTTCCACTGAGTCTGAATAGTTCCTGCCAGAAATGACTCAAAAACCGACTGTCCCGGTCACTGACAATGCTCCGAGGTAGCCCATGCAATCTGAATACTTCACGGAAAAACAACTCAGCAACCTGTGTAGCTGAATAAGTAGCTGCTATCAGGAAAAAGTGAGCATACTTGGTGAGACAATCAACAACTACATAAATACAATCTCTTCCCTAGGCCTTCGACAAACCTATAATGAAGTCCATCAATAAGCATTCCCATTTATTGTCTGGAATAGGAAGTGGTTGAAGTAGCCCAGCTGGATAGTTGTGTTCCTGTTTGTTTTGCTGACAAACCGGACACTCTCTGACATATTTGAGGACATCTAACTTGAGTCCTTTCCAAGTGAAACGTTCCCGGACCTGCTTATAAGTTTTGAAATATCCCGGATGTTCGGCCATAGGCACATCATGAAAGGCCCTTAATATTGTGTTCTTCATTTCTGATCCCGGGGTCAAGAAGATCCTACCTTTGTAAATGATGAGGTCATTTACAACTGAATATCTGTTGTCCTGTACTGAACCCTCAACGATGCCGGAAGCCCATAAATCTTTGGCGTATTCTGCTGAAATCAGGTGCTTCCAATTCTCTACAATCTCGACCATAGAGTTCAAGTGCGGACGACGTGACAAGGCATCAGCCACAACGTTCTGAGTCCCTTTAACATAAACGATGTCAAAGTCATATGATTGCAACTTACTGACCCACTTCTGCTGACGATCATTAAGATCTCGCTGTCCGAGGAAATGCTTCAAGCTGTTATGATCGGTCTTAACGCAAAATTTGCTGCCTATGAGGTACTGCCTGAATTTGGCCAATGCATGCATGATGGCCAACATTTCCTTGTCATAAATACTGTAGCCCCTCTCTGGTCCTCGTAATTTCCGGCTCTCAAAAGCAATCGGATGCTTGTCCTGCATGAGGACTGCACCAATCCCTTCGCCCGAGGCATCACACTGTAACTCGAAGGGTCTAGTGAAGTCTGGTAAGGCCAAGACAGGACAAGATGTCATCAACCGCTTAAACTTCTCAAAACACTCCTGCGCCTCAGGAGTCCAAATAAATGCCCCTTTCTTTGTCAGGTCCGTAAGTGGTGCTGCATGACGTGAATAGCCACTGACAAATCGGCGATAGAAGCCACATAAACCCAAAAATCCTCGAAGATGGGTAAGATTCTCGAGCGTCGGCCATTCTACAATAGCCCTGACCTTGTCTGGATCCATGCGCACACCCTCTGCGCTGATAATGTGGCCCAAGTACAGCAGTTCAGTCATTCCTAGGTCACATTTTGATTCCTTTGCATACAAAGACTCGCTGGCCAAAATGCCCAGTACTATGTCTAGATGCGCGATATGCTCATCCCAAGTTTTGCTGTACACTAAGATGTCGTCAAAGAAGACAAGTACGAACTTCCTCAGTTGCGACTGGAAGATCCTATTCATAGTGGACTGGAACGTAGCAGGTGCATTGGTTAGCCCAAACGGCATAACCATAAACTCAAAGTGCCCACAATGGCAACGGAAAGCTGTCTTTTCAATGTCCTGTTCCCGCACACGAATCTGATGATACCCCGACCTCAAGTCTATTTTTGTGAAATAACGTGCACCATGCAACTCGTCTATCAGCTCATCAATTCGGGGAATGGGATACCTATTTTTGATGGTTCTTTTATTCAGCAGCCTGTAATCAATGTACATGCGCAAGGTACCATCCTTTTCTTTACTAGAACCACGGATGAGGCAAATGGTGATTTGCCGGGCCTGATATGTCCCATAGCGAGCAGCTCCTTAATAGTCTTTTCTATTTCATCCTTAAGCCGCTTAGGATGCCTGTAAGGAGTGACAATTACTGGCTTAGCGCCCTCCTCCAACTCGATGATGTGCTCAATGCCACGATCTGGCGGTCTACCAAGTGGGATCTCGCTGAACACCTTAGCGTGTTTGATCCTTAACTCCTGTATGTCTGGGTGATAAACTGGGGTTTGCTGCTCCTCTTGAGATGGCATTAACACACACTCAGTTGCCCACTCGATCCCGTCATGTCGCATGAGTCTCTCCATTCTACTGAGAGATATCATTCTGAAATTGCTATCTCGGATGGCTTTCAGTACATGATTCCTTCCGTCCACCCTGAATCTCATCTCCATATCCCGAAGGTTAAGGGTAAACTCTCCAATGTCGTGAAGCCATTTCATCCCTAGGACCATGTCAGTATCTCCCATGTTCACCACGTAGAAATCTGCCTTAAAGTCATAGTTGTTCAGTCGCATGGGAAGATTTGGAATCATTCTGTCACAGTTAAGAGTGTAGCCATCAGCGACCTTCACTCTTATGCCATCAAATTCTTCCGTTTGAATTCCACGCCTTTCAACTAGCCTTGCATCAATGAAGTTATGCGTGGCACCTGTATCTAATAGGGTGATAATCTTTTTCCCAGCTCAAACCCCTCGCATTCGGAAAGAGCCCTCTCGTTGTATGCTTGTGAGGCGCACTTCTTGAAGCTTTACTTCTTCCTTTGTTTCGGTACAGTTTTCACCCTCATTCTCAGATTTTTCTCCCTCAGACTCCCCCTGCTCAGTGTGCTGGTCCGATTTATCTGATTCAGAATCCTCATAGTAAGCCCACATTATTCGGTTAGCCTTCCCCTTAGGCCTCAAAGGACAGTCGTGGTTTGCATCATATGGTCCTTTACAATAGAAACACAACTTTTTACGGCGCAAGTCATCGATAGTTTCTTTGTCAAATGGAACTGATGATTTACCTTTAGTATCTACTTTCTCGTTTTTCTTAGGGAATGATTTCCCATCCTTGTATGAAGAGGATGCTTTAGACGACGACTTGCTCTGTGGGGCTGCGAGTTCCATGCTCCTTGCTTTCTTCATAGCCTCCTGTAGGGTAGGGGGATCAAAAGCTTTGATCCAACCTCTCAAGGGTTCCAAGAGTCCTTCGATGAATAGCACTACCAATCTCCTCTCGGATATGTTGGGAACCATAACCGACAGCCTCTGGAAATCACCCATATATCCCTCCAAACTCCCAACCTGCTTGAGTCTAGCTACGTCTCTGAAGTATGTCTCTGGATCTTTCCTGTCAAAGCGTTCAATCAGTCGATCAATAAACTCCTAATAGGACGTGATTCGATCATGTTGTAGGGTCACCAACCCGTGGTACCACCAATCATGGGCTGCTCCCTCTAGATGCAATGTAGCATACTTAATTGCGTCCACCTCTGCCATAGGCCGAAGGTTCAAGAAGGTATCCAACTTATGGACCCAAGACTACGTTGTAACCGTCCGACTGCCATCAAATGTGGGTAACGTGAGTTTGCTGGTGGCATGCTTGAGATCGTTGTGTTGATCTCTGTTTTGTCCTCTGGGTCTCTGGGTCGGTCTGTCACGGTAATACTCTCTTCTTTGACTCAGGAATCTGTCAAAGCTTAGGCGTTCTCTCACTTGAGGTGCCAACAATTCCCATTCGTCATTAGCGGCCATGAGCGTATCTGCAAACCTTTCCTCTCTTTCTTCTTCTGCGTTGCCGTCTTCTGATTCAGCTCTTAAAAAGGTAGGACGAGTGGGTCTATCTGCAGTTCGTAAAGGGGCATGATATGCCCTCGGTGTCCCAACCACACTCCTGTGATCTTCAGTAACCCGGTTATGTTGTATCCGCGGAACAAACTGTCGCATTGTTGCCGAGAACCGTTCGAAAGCCCGAGTCATCCGCTCAAAAAGCTCTCTACCATCTCTATCTTCATTGTTTTCCTCATTTCTTCTTTCGTTTCTCGGTGGCCCCTCTTCTTCCCTATCACCCATTTCTTCTACTGGTATATCGTCAAAAAGGTTGTCCTCTTGCCAATTGCCTACTTGCTCTGCCCTTCTTCGAGTGTAGTACCTAGTATGACCTCTCATGTGAAATTCTGACCCTCCAGGATGGCAGGATCAAGGCTCTGATACCACTGTGATGTACCGTGCTCACTGCTGGTTTGATTTCACTTGGTTAAAGAATTGGGTTTTGGTTTGTAATCTGCTTTTCTTGTTTTTTGGTGTTTTTGTGGTTTGATGCCAACGAAGTAATGATATTTTGACAAGCGTATGCATACAAAGAACTCATATAAAAACTAAACTTTAAATATAAACTAAGGAGATACATAAATTGATAGTTAGAAGACTTTCTTTATACAATAGAAAGTGCATAAGTCATATAACCTTTATACATTTCGGAAAAGGCTCCATTTACAACCCTAGGTTAACTTGCAGCCAAAACAACACTGTGAACAGTGTTTGCTACAGTACCCGCGCCCAATAAAAAGCATAGACAAACTTACTAGCAACTTTTCCCCACTGAAAATTCGTTGAAATAGCTTCTATTGAAGTAGGCGCCCACTTTGGAAGAGAAAGCAGCAACAAATACGAGGCGTTTTCTTTGCTTGATGAAGATGAAACCCTCTCACAAAGGCGGCTGGCTGTAAGTGAATATTTCAGCTTCAAAGTCTTCACAAATTTGCTATAACACTTCCAAGATGGCTAAAGGAGCTTCAAACAACGATTACCCAACCAAAGATGACTTCAAACCCTCTAGAACAGCAAAATAGGGCTCCCACGAATCATACAAATTCTGACCTGCCTCTTTAAAGTGGTATTTCACACCATCAAGAGCACAATTTTTTGAAGAAACGAAGCCCAACCAGACTTCCCCACTGCTGAAAGCTAGAAACCCTAGTTTCTATCCTCCACAAACTCCACACTTCAAACTTCAATCAGCAAAATAAGTCATAACATGAAGAAGTTCGAACTTCTCAAGCCCCTTTTATAATTTTAACTTGAAAACACTATTCATTAAAAGGTTACTATTCACTTAAGTTGTTACTTTTTTTCCACTTTAGTGATGAATAGTAACAGCAAAATAGAATTCATCCCCTTGAACTAATAGGCACATGGCCCCCAAAGTCTGGAAAGGTGAAACGATGATGAAGATCAATATTTCAAGCTCCCGTAACACGCCAAACGCGCAATTCCACCATGTCACCAAACTCCAGATACCAAATAAACAAATTTCCGACCAGGTGCCCAGACAGGTGACCCTCTAACCAAAACCCTTAGCCTACGAGGGTCGATGTAATAGGCTAAACCACTGTTTCACGGATGATCAATTAGAAGGGGACATTACACTAATATGCTGTCTAGAGTCTAGACCACCCCTTTTCTTTGGGGTAAGTAGCTTGTCCAAGCTGGAGCCTTTTTGTGGTGAAGCATACGCAGAAGTTACGAGCAAGATGCAGATTTCATCAGGGTGTATCACACTGTACATGGCAAAAAGCATGCAAAATTGAGCCTCATCAAAACTACTTCCTAATGGAAGGACTTCTATACAAAGTAGGTAAACTTTACGTGCCAAAGGAGCATAGGATTTTGCTGATGCTGGAGACACATACTTAATGTATAGTTGGAAATTTTGAACTGAATAAGACAGTGAATAATCTCCAATGTTACTTTTTTGGCCATGTTTAACGACTGATGTTGCAAAGTTTGGTCAAAGTTGTCAGTTGTGTAGTGTGAGTAAGCCCAACAATGAGAAGTTGGGGCTGTACCAGCCATTGCCCATGCATAAAATGACTTGAGAAAGTATCTCCATGAATTTTCTTGGTCTCCCTAAGACTAAGTGAGGCAATGATTATATTTTTGTAATTGTGGATTTTTTTGGCAAAATGTGTATGCTGATTGCTTGTAAAAAGACAGTGACAGGGAGTGATGCAGCAGAACTTTTCTTTAATCATGTGTTGGTACATTTTGGTATCCCAAAGAGCATCATATCCAATAGAGATTCTAGGTTCTTGAGCAAGTTTTGATGAATTCTCTGGGAATGAATGGATACAAAGCTCAAGTAGTCCATTACCTTCCATCCAGAAAAAGATGGACCAATAGAAGTTGCAAACAAAACTTTGGTACAACTGTTAAGGGGTTATAATTAGAGGTATCCCAAAGGCTAGAATGAAAAATTGGTGTATATTCAGCACTCATACAATATGGCTATTCATTTTTCTTTGAATCTTTCACCTTTCAGGATGTATTTTGAGTTTATGCCACTAAGCCCACTTGATATTTGTTTTAAACAATCAAGTAAGGAGCTAGAAATTGATGGCTGAGATAAATAAGCTCGTAGGTTCATGGAGAAAGTGAGACAAATACAACTCTGGTTCAAGAGAGACTGAAGTCTCAACTCAAGTACAAGAAGTGTCATGATTAGCACAGGACAGAACATAGATTTCATGTTGGTAGCATGGTCTAATTATACACGGATAAGGAGACAACAAGGGCCTTCGCAGAAGTGAAATCTCTGTTATATGATCAGTTTCAAATCAGTTACAATTGCCCAAATATATGAAGATATATCCAGTAATCAATGTTGGCCTATTATGTTTATTCGAGCCTTCTATGTTGGATGAAGAACCACAGAATGTAATTCTTCCTTCATTGGATGATTTTGCACCTAAGGAGATGGAGTTGGAGGAAGATATCGATTTTGACAAGAAAGTGAGGCAGACCAAGTGGGGAGAAGCAGAGACATGATTGATTGGAGAAAAAGACCAGTTCCCAAATAAGGCTAAGTGGGTGTTTCATGAAAAAATGGGAAAAACAGTTCCCACATTCGATTGTGTCCTAAGGCTTTTAAGGACAAAAAGTCCCTGGGTTGGAAAGGCATAATCTGAAAACGGTGAGTATTTAGGATTGTGAAGGTTCCAAAATTAGGTACTTGCTGCAGGAATATGTAGATTATTTGTGATACTGCTATAGGTATTGTATAGGCTGCTACAGGCATCATGCAAGTTCCTACAGACATGGTGTAGGCTGCTCAAGGCGTCATGTAGGCTGCCACAAGTGAACAAATTGTTACAAGTAATATATCTTGCACTCTAGAAGACATGAGGTGACTTGAGTAGTGTTTCCCAATCTCATACAAGTTGTAGGGGAATTATTCTTCTGCTGGAATCATCACTGGGGCATTGCCATTGTTTTCAGCAATATGAAGAATGCTAGGATGAATTGCAACAAGTGTTTGAGTAGAAAAAATGCATCCACAAATCCTTGGTGTTGGTCTCAAACATCATCGAGAGATTTGTGGCACCACACGTCCATATCTTCAATCATTTCAATTCAGTTTCGGCAGTTATTGTTGTTGAAAACTTTATAGGGCAAAAGACTACAAAAGAGGCAATTTTGTTCTTTATTTAGCAGTTGTATGACTTAGGAAAAAGGTTAAGTCCATTATCACCAACATTCAGCAATGTCAGGGCAGCAAAATTCATTCTGGTGAGCTGTTATTCCTTCACAACCATATTTATTTGCCTTCCAGAAAGCCATGGTGGTCATGTCGATTTGGTGAGCTGTAGACTTTTGGTATTCTCTATGGAGACCATCAGAAAGACAAGCAGTTCATTTCAGTTCCTATGTGGACAATTCGATGGTTATATAAGGGTGGTTGTTGTTATCGCAATGCAACCAATTCATCTCCTATCATTGCAAATTCAAAGATAAAAAATGGATCAAATATTTTGTTTGAAGGTTCAGTTGGCATGTGAAAAGTACTGTTATTGCTAAGTTGAAACTGAAATATGGGTAGCATGTTGTAGAGTTCAAGCAAGTACAAGGAGTTGTGTGGAGATAGGATAGGTGTACTTGTACAAACCCAAAAACACCATTGAAATGCCTCAATTTAATTGCATCATACAATGAATGAGATGCCACATGCATACTCTTGCTGAGTTTTTTTACCCTTACAAGTTTTCCCCAAGGAAAACTATAATGTCGTATGATTGATTCTTGTGTCGTGATCTGTTATTGTTTGTTTTTCAATTGTTTCATTTATTCAGTAGGCAACTTAGTACTGCTAAAAAAATGGTAATTGCCATTAGGCCAGATTGTCACGAGAGTAGAATAGTGCCAACATTGAAATCCATAGTTGTGTCATTAGGGTTGAAAAATGAATGATTTATGGATCAATCTAATTAATCTCTATTGGGTCTCGTTGATACACTCTTGGTACTATTGATGCCCCTACACTCTCTACACCATTGTATTCCTCCACTACTGCAATCTTGCAGCTAATTTTCCTTCATAGCCAAGAGCACTCCCTCTTGCTCTCTTGCACACACTCCTATAATCCTCTAAGGCTCCATTCTAAACTTTGGAGGTCTTCATTGTAACTCCTCCATTGTTGCAAATCAGTCATCACAAAAACTCCATTGACATGCCCCCTTGGCACACCTTATAATCTTCCATTACCCTACTCTTTCATCCATGGTACTACACACACCATCATTGTTGTAGCAAGCCTCCAAGGGTTTTCATCTGCATCCCTTCCACACACCACATTCACAGCTACACCATAGGAGGCACGCACTAAGACTTTTCCAATACTTGTAGGCTGAAACATGCCAAACAGGGACCTAAGGCAGGCTTCCATTACAATTAAGGGAAAAATTAGGTAAGCAACCATAGAAAGTTGCAAAGGCATAAATTTCATCAAGACCACTGCCTCTTGCCCATACATGAGTTTGAATGAAGTATGTTGCATCATTAACATGTATTGTGTCTTGTAGGCCAATAGCACTACTATAAGTCACTCCTCTTAGATGTAGAAATTTTAGACCAAGCTACTGATGGATTGTAAGACCTTAAAGAAGGATAGGAAAGTTGTCAGTGATGAGGATGTTAAAAATGTGATGATGTTTATAACTAACATGAGGATGTTGGTCACCCAATTGCAAGATGACAAAGAATTTTAGCGTGTGTGGGGAGCAAGTGCCTAAATTGCGATGATTCATCAAAGCCAAGTTGATAGCAAACTGAGTTCGGGCAATAACCATTTTGATCATTTTAGTTCATGTTGTTCACACCTTGGGGACTAATAAGAACCAAGGAATGCAGCCAAATGGCCCTATGCAAACTCTAGTGGAGGCTTCACCAAATTTTCTAGTAAAAAAATACTTTAATTGAACTTTTCAAGGCCTTGTCTCCAAGAAGAGGCAAGCAAGTAGGTTCATAGGAGACTTTAGCATTTATTTTGGAAATTAATTTTTGAAAATCACCAAATCCAAATTTCAGTTCTTTGTTGGTTGGGAGTTGTAGGCATTAGCATAAAACAACAATGCCATTTGACTATAATAACCACCCTAGATTTTTTTTTGAATATATTGCAACTGGAAATGAGATTACAATGTAATATCTAATCCACTTTTTGATCACCCAGTTCCCAAGATGGGCAAGGTGAGAGCATACAATGAAAGGAACAATATAACAGGCAAATTGCAGCAACTAAAAATGAAGCACTAAGCGGCAAGCCAGCCAATGCCACTTATTCAATGGAGTACTTATATAATACTAGAAGAAATACACTTCACACTTATTCAACGGAGTGTTTCAAACAATGAAATAATAGCACTTCCACTTACTTAGTGGGAAGGCAAATTACAATGAAACCACTTGTTCAGTGGGGTGAGTAAAACCAAGCCATCCACTTGTTCGTTAAGTATATCAGCAATAAACAAGAGCAACTCACTGGTGGTACTACCATCCAGTGTTACAATGTTAGCTCACATGAAATCATGCCAAAATAGAATTATATCTGCTGTTACAAAATGTTGATAAAGATAAATATTGCAGATATACGCACTGATATGAAATTAAACTACTGAAAACACCCCCAAAGGTACCCAAAATCATGAATAGACTAATCCAGCTTGAAACAACAACAATATACCTTGACAATTGACGAATATTTTGCTGGTACAGGTTTGTAATACACTGGAAAAGAGGCTGCAACAGGTCTGATATGACAGAAATAGCTCAGCACACACTTCGAAATGCAATTGTACTACCTCCAGAGAGCATATTCATTAAAATGAACATGATCAACCGCAAAATGTGACACTTATTCTCACCCAGCACAATATGAACTACCAAAATGGTCTGATATCACTTAGATCGGCATTGTATGACCTCTGTACGCACTACCAAACAGCTTGCAATTCCATGAATCTTTAAAATCCCAACGCCAAAGTGAAAGGAAAGTGTTCATATGGGCAAGATGCCACCAAACCCCATGAATAAATTTTCCAAAGAGCAGCGCTTGGTTCAAGAATGCACACGCCCAGCTTCTAGGTCTGTTGTACAGCTAGCAAAGGTAATGGTACGGCCCTAAACCATCATGACTTCACTTCTCACCAACAAGACAGCATTACTAGGACTGTACGTCCTACAATATCATTAGCATTAGCACTTGAAACAACAAGAGGAGAATATTATAAACTCCAATGAAACCCTCAAAATTGTACGACCTAGCAAGGTGTACGGCCAATCATAAAAACTCCTCAAATTGCCCAAAGGGCCTTCAATAATCTCAACACAAACACAATCAAAATCCACAACATTAAAACACTGCAAAAATCTCCATAGCTGCAAATCCAAAACTGAAACTTCAATTTGTAGCACAAATGTAATCCTAAGTTACCGGTTCGGGTTCAGGGACGGGTGCATGTATGAGAACCCAGTACGTGGGTATGTGAAAAAAAAATTTAGGAGTTTGGGTACGTGTGGGTATATGTGTATATATATATACAAAAAAATAAGAGAAATATACAGAATTGTAAAACTAAATCATTTCATAGTATGATACTTGATCATTGATCAATGCCAAATGCCAAAGATAAATATTAAATGCCAATTGATAGTTGAAAAATATTCAAATAAGCCATATCAATGATATCATATACATCTATGTTCACGATTCGAATGGAAATCATCACAATTATTGAATTACAAAATGTAGTTCATAAAACATGATTCAATGTTCATTGTTCATCAATCATCAAAAGGATTATCAAAAAAATGAAAATCATCGTGACTTGGATTTTCAGCAGCTTCAACTTCAAGATCATCATCATTTGAACCCAAAGCGGTTCCACTTGCACTAGATGCACCATGTAGTATGTCATCATTATCATCCACATCATCCATAGTGGCTCTAGCAAGATCCTGAATGGTTGCATCCAAGTCAGCAGACTCGGGTGCTACATCCCAAAGTTTCGCTGCCCCCTGCTTGTATTGAGGATCCTTACATGACAGAAGATGCAAATTGGAATGAATATACACCAAGTTTTCAGCTCTTTTTGCAGCCAACCGGTTACGCTTCACTGAGTGGATAAAGGAGTATGTACTCCAATTCTGTTCAGCAGCAAAAGAGCTTGCAACCTGGAGAGAAAACCAACAAAATTAAAAAATAAAAAATGCAAGATAAATTCAAGAATGTTAAGTGTTAAATTCTAACATACAAGTGGCAAAAAAAAAAAAAAAACCAAAAAAACTTGTGAGAGGATCTTGATTGCAAGAGGTTGGAGGTACATATAATCTTGACCATGGAGGTAACACCATGTAATAGCATCCATTTTGTATTGGTCTTTGACAATAGAAGGGGTATGATTTTTTCCTGAGATAAACAATCCAAATTCTTTCATAACACTTGTTTGCACTTCTGGATCAGTAAAGAATCTACTAAATGCCCTCTTATACCCGTTAGCAACTTCAAAATCTCTATATGGCGGTATTCTCCCTGGGATAGAAAGTACTGTGGTATAGTACCTCGGAGATAGGGTATATGCAAGGAGGTGCAATGGTGTTGTCATCTTGTTCCAACGATGAAGAACAATTGCTTCCACCCTTTTGTAAAAGGTGTCTTCAGGATCATTCTCTCTTTTGTATTTCCATTTTTATTTTCTCCAACATTGTGTCCATGCTATCATAGAAATCCCCCAAGCATGGTTCATCTGTATCAGCAAACCGAAGCATAGACATGATAGGTTCGGTGAACTCCAATACATAATTCACACAATCCCACCAATCGTCATCCAAGATCAATGCCTTGACCTTTTGGGCCCTCTCTGAATTTGATTGCTTCCATATACCCCATTGGTTGCCAATAACCATTTGACTCAATGCCTCTTTCACCTTCACAAGTCATCTCAGAACAATTGTGTGAGATGCAAACCAGGTCTCAAAAACCTAAGAACATGTTAATAGTAAGTTAATACCACATTTAAAATATGTAAATAACGCAAAAAAATATTTTATTCAATTATGTAAAACATGACATAAATGAAACTAAATAAATTAAATTTACCTTCAACAATTCCAATCTTTAAAAAATTCTGAAAATTGCTTGTGACATATGGTGGTTTGTCACAAACATCTAGATCTCCTCGGCCTCCTGGTATATTTCTTTCACCCACTCTATTTGGTTGTCAATTGTTTGCATCACCAAATTGAGGGAGTGTATAGTGCACGGTGTCCAAAAGATGTGCTCATATCTAGCCTCCACCAAAGCACCTGCAGCCCTGCAAACTTTTGCATTGTCCGTAATTACTTGGACAACATTTTCATTACCCACCATCTCTATGGAGTCAATGAGAATCCTGGAAATGAACTTTGCATCTTTCGCTTTCCCTTCACAGTCAACCGCCCTCAAAAACATTGCCCCCTTGGGGGACACTGCAATAACATTGATCAATGGATAGTTTTTGCAATCTTTCCATCCATCGGAAACAATAGATACACCTGTTTCAATCCAAGAATCTCTAATTGGTTTCAATTGGGCCTCTATAGATTTCTTCTCTTTTTGCAATAAGGTGGTACGCACCTTTTCATACCTAGGACTTGTGAAACTAGGAGGGTGCACTATTTATTGCTGACACCATGTCCCGCCAATATAGGGGTTTCACCAAGTTGAATGGAAGACCATTGGCATAGAGGCAACGTGCAATTTTTTCTTCAGCAATTTCTCTTGCCTCCATTTTAAATGCCCTCTCCAATGGACCTCTCTTGCGGGTGGTGATTTGTGGTTCTTCATCTTCATCTTCCGTAGAGGGCATAGGCAAGAGGGGATGTTTGGAGGCCGTAATTGTCTGAGAGGGTAATGTCATTGTTTTTTCCTTTCCGGAACTATAACCACTTTGTTTTCCTTTTGCAATCAATTTATCAGCATCTTCTTGTTCTTTTATAAATCCTGCTATTTGTACAACAGGCAACCCCTTCTTATCTGGGCCCTCACACATATTAATCCCTTTACCACCAGGGCCCATAAAATGAAGTTTCACTCGGTAATAGGAGCTATTATATTGTGCATTGCAAAAATTACACTTCCAAACAAACCCCCCACTTCCAGGAAGTTGTGAAATTCTTGTGGTATGTCTCCATAAAGGAGATCCTTTATCAATTTTGAATTTTTGACTTCCCTCCCAACCCACTGAACTTTGACTACTAGCCATTGTTGCAATCTAGAAAAAAAAAAATGAAAAAAAACATACTCGAAAAACTTCTTCACAAACTTGAAAAAATCTATCAAAAACTTGAAAATATTCATCAAAAGACTAAAAAAGAGGGTTTAAATGCATACCTTAAACACTTAAATCTCCTTTGTGGAAGCTATTTGGCACTCCACAATCGATCTCCTTCGAATACAATCACCACCCTTCAAAATGCCAAGATGGAGAGAAAATATGGTGAGAGCAAAATGAGAGGTAAAAATGAAATGTATGTGTGTTTGAAGGCCTCATATTGCACCGTTTTAGGGTTAGGAGGGAAAAAAAAATTTTAAAAATGTTTTTTAATCAAGTTTGGGCCCACTTTTTTTGACTTGGCCCATGGGTTCGCCCAGGTTCGTGTTGGGTGCGCACATGGTGCACGCCCAGCACATACCCACAGACGAACCCGAACCAGGTGTGTACCCGAACCGGGTTCGAGTGTGCGCACCCTGGCCAACCCACAATGCTAGGCGTGCACCATGTGCACACCCAGCACATACCGCAGATGAACCCGAACCAAGTGCTTACCCAAACCAGGTTCGGGGCCTGCGAGTACGAACCCTGCATCTTAGATGTAATCCTTGGATGGAATTATCAAGACCAACTAGGAGGATTTTCGTCCCCTAAACCAGTTACTCCAAGAGGGTTTTCATCCTCAAGAAGCTTTGGAAGAACTCAGGTTCATTCCAATAACATAACAATATCATATTCTCAAGTTTGTCTCCGAAATGAGTCCCAACACCACCTTATATTGCTTTTTGGAGGGAAAAATAAAATTTAAAATTATAATAATTCATTTTCCACTCAAAAGACCTTTTTTGAAATATTAATAACATTTCATGTGCAAAGGCCCCCGCCTTATCTCTCCTAGGAATCCACTTTTAGAACACATTATCAGCTTTTCAACAAAACATTACACTTAAGTTGTCACTTAAATATTTAACATTAGAAACTTAAATGAACATTTAAATTATTTTATCCGAGTTGCAAAAAGCATTGAAATGGCATTGGAATTAAACTTTGATCACACCGAGATGATACTAGAGATGCAGGATGATGATCGGAGCCAACCAAGTGACTTACTAAAAATAGACTGCTTCTCCGAGAAGTTTGGAGAAGCCACCAAAAGTCAAAATTCACTTCTAAAAGTGTCATGCTGAAACACACTACCTACTGAGCTCATTTCCAAGCACCATATTCACTGCTAACCAGCCCAAAGCACTCCAAGGAGTTTAGAGTTCTCCTCATCTCACCAAGAAGCTTACAGGAAAGCTCAAAAACTGAGCTAAATGCTCACAAATCATTTTTTCTCAAAATGGGGACATGTTGTGACCTTTTCACACATCGCCCCATCGCAAATGGGGACCCCCAGTAGTCTGCTAGCTTTTAGGGTTTTGTCTCCTTGCAACGGTTTCATGAGGTCATCATTTTGAGAGTTTCAAGTCAGGTTTTCTGAGAGTCATCCGAGCCAAGTCAATAATCCATGCTTGAATCAGTGCATAAACGTCATGGAAGTGCTCAGAAGGCCCAGGAGACGAGGATCGCCTGTGCATTCGGCCAATTCTGACACTTCCTATTTTTTAGGGAATCTGCTTTTTTGCTTTTTCATTTTTTCATTTTTGGCATTTTGGGACCAAACGGGGTTCCCTATTTTTTAGGGATTTTGCTTTTTCTATTTTTAGAAAGTCAACCCTGGTCAACGAGTCAACTTTCCATCTTTAGATCCAAAAATCAACCAAAAAATTGAAAAATCATTGAAAAATCAAAAAGAGAAAATCGAAAAATCAAGTGAAAAATCAGAAAAAGCATGGAAAATCAGTCAAAAATCTGAGAAAATCAAACTGAAAAGCATCAAAATCTGGAAAAATCAGTCCAAAAATCAGTCAGATCTGAGTGAAAATCACAGAAAGATCAACCCAAAAAGAATGAAATTCATGATGAAAATCTGCTTAAGTTTGGAAAATTCGCCATGTTCAAAGAGAAGAAGCTGGCCCTTAAAATGTGGGACGGGAAGAAAATGGCAAAGACTATCCAAAGTCCGCCCAGCAGTAAAGGAAGGAATGGCAAGGACCATGGAAAGTCTGCCATGCCTATGAAGAAAGATGGCTAAGACCTTGCAAAGTCCGCCTAGACTTGGCAAGGCAAGTGGAAAGTCCGCCAGCAAGAAGGATGGCAAGACTTCTTTGAAGTCCGCCCTAGAAAAGAGGGACGTCCAAGGGAGTGTGAAGTCCACCTAGCACTTGGCAAGACATGCCTAAACTCCGCCCAGCTTTGGCAAGGAGTGTGGAAAGTCCGCCCAAGCCTAGAGGATAATGGCAAGACCCTTGCAAAGTCCGCCATACCTTGGCCAAGTGCTTGGAAAATCCGCCTAGGCATAAGGAAGGAGAAAAAAATTAAAATTTGCTAAGTGTTTGAGGCCTAGTGAGGGAAAATCCGAAAATTTGCCTAAGTATAGAGGCCTGAAAGGAAGGAAAATTAAAATTTTGTCTAAGTGTTTTAATATTTTCAAGAGGAGAAGTGTGAATTCAGGCTAACTTTGAAAGGTAAAGACTTGAGAAAGTCCGCCAAGCCTTAAGGAAAGATGGAAAAGACTTTAGAAAGTCCGCCTAGGCTATGGAAAAGAGAAAAATAAAGTTCGCCTAGGCATGGGAAGAGGAAAAAATTAAAATTGCCTAAATATGGATGTTTAGGAGAAAAATTGGCCAAGTATACAGAGGAAAGTGCACATGGTAAAGAGGCAGGAAAGTCCGCCTTTGGCTAAGGAAGATAAAAATTTGTCAAGCATCATGGAATTTCGCCTAAGGAAGACATCCAGACCAAGACTTTGCCTAAATTAAATTCACCCGAGCGAGAGAAAATTTGACTTTGGCAGAAGAAAATGTGCTCGGTGCAATTAAAAGTTCGCCATGGCAGGGAAAAATGAGGATCTAGCATAACATTTATTGATGAAATGGCTAAAATTTTGACTTGGCTAGACGAAATTGGGAATAAAATTGGAAAATAAACTTTTAGCCAAAGAAAATGAAGAGAAAATCAAAATAGCCATGGGTCCAAAACAAATGGGTTGGAATAAATTAAAATATTTTAATATTTTAATAATTTATTTCCAATACTTAGAAATTTTAAAAAGCCTTGGACAAAATTAAATTCGCCATGAATTTAAAGTTGGAAAAATCGAATTTAATTGAATACTTAATTTTTATTTTCAAAAAATCAAGAAATAAAGATAAACATTTCAAGCAAAAATCGAATTTTTGAAAATCAAAAAGATTTGCCTGGATAAGCTCGACACAGATTCTTTTCGAAAAATAAAGGAAACTTGCCTGTTTGAACAAGAGAAGACAAATCAAGATCGAGAGAGAAGGCGGCAATTGCTAAAACAAATCAAGATCTTCAGCATTATAATGAGTTTCAGCAACTCATTTTTCACAAACACAGCTGAAGAAAAGTTGAAACTCTCTCAAAAGTCTAAGGCAAGTAATTATTCTGCAGGCAAAATCGAATTTCCCAGAGGAAGAAGTAATTTTATGCTAAAGAAGAATTTTCTCGAGGAGTGAAAAGATTTATTTGCTGAAAGTCGAATTCTTCTGTGCAAGAGGGGCACACTTCATCACTTGCTTTTTAATTTAATTCTCGAAGTTTAAATCTGATTTGCAGCCGGAAGTCTTTTACTGAGGTTTGATGTTCAGTTGAATAGATTCGCCATTGTTCTTCTGTCTTTTTCATCTTAGCAAAAGTTTTGGCTAAAATTTCAACTTCACCCATTTACTTTCAGCTTGCTTTTTCACAGAAATTTAATTATTAATAAGCTGAAAGTAAAATTTTCGAACCCAAGGCATGAAAATAAATTATTTTAAAAAGTCTCCGTATTAATGTTAGTATTTTGACTGCAGGTTGATGACCACGGTGGGCGAATCATCAAAGAAGGCAGCCATGAAGTTCGCCAGCAAAGGTGTCCAGCAAGAGTCTAAAATAAATTCTAAGTGGAAAAATGTTGCAGACACCGATCTGGGACATGTCGACTTCGAAGAGTTCAAGAAAAGAGTGTATGGACAGAACGGACTTCCGACACCAATTGCCAGGCGGATGGTGAGAAATGGGATTTTTCAGGCAGCTGGATTCCCGCCTGTGATGGATTGTGCAGAATTGATGGTAGAATGTGCTATCAACTATGATGCTCAGAAGAGGCAGATCATTGCACCTAACGGCAGAATTTTGGCACACTTGGGCGAGGTGGCAATTTAAGAAACTTTCGGCATCCCAGCACATTCTCGGACTGTCTATAAGACCAAGGAGGAAGCTAAGCATTTGTATGATAGTCAGCTAGATTTATGCACCACAAATGTTAACAAGGCATGGCTGGATAAACCTAAACCGTCAATAAAGAAGATGCCTAAAAGGCCACATCGGACGGACTTTAAAGAGGACTATGGGGACATCATTTTGATGCTGAATAGAATAGCTGGCAACCCTCAAGGTACATTTTTCGAGAGCTAGATGTACTACTTTATAGATGAAATCACTTCTGGCGTAAAAATGTTCAATTGGTCTCGAATGATAAGTAACAACCTTCACGAGCAGTTGGTCAATTTGGAGGAGACTATGTCTTTTCACATGAGCTCGTATATTGTCTACTTATTGGCTAGGTCATATAAATATCCAGGACTAGTTTGCAAGGGCAAAGTTGGCAGCGGAGAAAACGAACTCAGACCTTATGATTGCTACCCACAACTCCAACTGAAGGAGAAGTCTCATTTCAGGCGGGTGCACGATGCCTTCTTAATGCATATTACCAGAATACTTCAAGGAGGAGTGCATCAAAGGTTGAGTCATGAGGCGAAAAGTTTGATCAGTAAATACGGATCCTGGTTCATCCAATTTCCAAAATTTACATATGTCAGGATCCAGGGATTTACTGGAAATCCCTATAAGTTGCTTGTTTATCCGACAAATCGGATGATTCTGCTCAAAGTCCTAAGGCAGCTAGAAGAATATCAAACCATCCAGAGGCCAACCAAGAAGGCATCTGTTACATTCCCATTTTTCATCGGGAATATGTTGGAGTCCTGTTCGTCAACGCAGGCAGCTGAGAGCGCCAGGTTGGAAATCCAGTGGTACCCGTTCACAACCTACAAGTCCAGAGTCAACTTTGACCCACATCATCATATCCGAACAGTGGATGGGAGAAGGTACAAGCACAGGGTGGAACTAGAGGACTTCTGGGCAAATGTTGCCAATGGATATGAAGTTAGAAGAAGACTATGGTCCAGAATGCCAGTTGACTTCATGAGAGCCATTGAACTTTGTCGGGTGCCTGATCAGTTGCAGGACGATGGGAATTACATCCAGCCACGCTTCGAGGAGAGTCGACCTCTTCCTCCCGTAAGGTGGTTATAGCCTGAGCACTCAGATTTGGAAACCTTAATGAGGCCAATGACCAAGTACTCTCAGTGGTGGGTTGACCACCATGTCCAGGAGATGAGACAAAAAAGAATAACGCTCACGTATGATTTATTGAGCGAGACAGAATTGTACTCCTCCAATGCTGGTGCGTCCCATCAGGATTTGGTTGAGATTGGAGAGAAAAGGAAGGAGGTAGTTCCAAGTGTAGAGCCGGTTCAGAAAAGACAGAAGGGAGAGCCATCTTGTTCTGTAGTGTCTCGGAATATTGATGAGCTGGTGGCCACCATTGATGAAGCCTTGGTTGAAATAATCGTACCTCCTACAGTTCAAGAAGAGAACAATGAGCCTATTCAGCTGGATGATGAGGAGCCCTCATCACCTACGGGCACGGAAATAATAGGTTCAGAGAATGAGATGGAAGTCCAACATAATGACTTCGAAGAGGGAATGATTTCCGCTCTCAGAGAAGTAGTGGATGTTCCAAATGAGGGGGATGTTCAGGTAGAAGATGGAATTGAGCACCCTACCATTCTAGATTGGCTGATAGAAAGGATGAAGATCCAGGCACCAGAGGAAGCCCAAGAGGAGGATGATACTGCGGACTTCTTGGCAAGACTGGAACGGGTTGCAATTAAGAAGTCGGCCAAGAAGTTTTCTACTATTCAGCGGGACGAGGCAGGCAGTCGTTCCATAAACATCGCAGTACTGACAGTGGACAAGCCACAGGATGAGATCACTCCTCAAGAGTACGCCATAACCACCATAGATCTTGGCCCAACCACAAAAGGTCAGGAAGTGGAGAAACTAGATAATTTTGTCTCGACTGTCAAGGCGAGACTGGAAAAAGAAGTGGCAAAAAAGGAGTATAAAAAGGAAGTTGAACACCTGAAGGAGTACATACGGCATTTGACCCAGCCACTTAATCAGGGTGATGCAGTAGCTCCTCCCCTCCTTAATTCCTCACAGGAGATAGCCAAGGATGTGGAGCAAGGGATGGTCACAGCCAAGGAGGCTCAGGAGTGGATGATAAACGAAGGCACGGAAGCAGCCTCGTTCATAGAGAAACTGGCACTTGCCTATGGGCAGACCTCTTCTTTTCTTTCCAGACTTGTTGATATGGCAGAGACATGGGAATGTATTCTAGACATGCAGGAGAGGCTTATTCCAAGCCTTAGGGTCCTAAAAGGCCTCACAAGAGAAGAGTTGGTTGAAAAAAGGGTGATTGTTGCAGGAGCAGCGTATGATTTTCACCATTGGTTTTGGGCAATGACTATACGGAGAGAGGTTCTGGAGAGGGCGAAAGAAGATGGGCTCAGAATTGAAGAGCAGGTCAAAGAAATCTAGGAGAAAATTTATATGACAGCTGCAGAAGTGTTTGACCGTGAGATTGTCCGGGAAAACGACATGCAGTTGGAATGGTTGAAACGTAAGGTTCAAGAGGTTTTCTTCTCGGCTACTGGACCAATTCTGAGACGGGACTTCGCAAAAGTGGCAAGTCTCTTGACCATCCGGAATGATTTTGTGAAGCAGGAGGCGGATTGGGCAAGCAACTTCCCCAAATGTGCTGAGGACTTAGACGGATTGGAATTCCGGATTAGTATGCTACCGCCCGTCACGATGGAGGAGGTTATCGCAGTCGTGTCCAAGTTCATCGAGTGCAATGCTGACCAAGCAGATAGGGACACCTCTCCTTGATGATAGCTCCAACTGCCACTTCACTGCCTGTTAACTGATTGTTTACTGATTGATAACTCATGTTATTTTGGGCAACCCTAATTAGGGTTGGGTTGTAATAATCTTGGCCGTTGATTTTGTTTTAATCTCGGCCCTTCATTTGATTTTTGAAACTCTATTTAAACTAGTGATCTCTCACTTTCATTTGTGTGGAGACAGTGTATGAAATTGTTGCATTGAGACTATTTCCGATAATAAAAGCTCTTATGCATGATTTGCTTTGAATAACTTTTATTGTCAAATAGTAAGCTTGGTTGCATATCTTCTTCCGCCATAGATTAAAGTTAGAATTGAGTTAAGTAGAATTTGCTTTTGAGTATTGGTTAAGTGAATGAGAGATTGATCGTTTAGATTCAATGGTGAAATATTGCTCATACTTTCTTCAAATGGATGATTTGCATTCGATGCGTAAAGTTAGCTTGAGCTTATAATTGTGGAAGCTTAACTTTAGTCTCATTCGAGGCTTGAAAATCATTATCACACGCCTTGAAGATTGCACCCACTTTGCGTAAGCTGTCCAATAGGAGGCGAAACAAAGTGTGGTTTATTCCTTTCACCGAATCTTTACTGTCTCTTAAATTCTTAGGCGTAGAATAGGTCCCCTAAACCTTTATCCTTTTGCTATTTTTTTTGAGATCCAAATTGAAGTCCTAATTGAAAAGCCTTTAATGATAAATCCGCCTAAGTCCCAAACTTGTGAAAGTTTCTTTAACGTAAGTCCCCTTGTTTATTACCAGCAAATCACAACGCCCATTGAGCTTATCCACACGTCAAGACCTGACAAAAGAAACCTTGGAATCGCCATATGATCTTCTCGCAATCTTAGCATACACGGTGGTTTTTCAAGAGAGGATAGAGTGTCTTTGGACATTTTATTCTGTGTGTTCGATGGATGATAAAACGTACACCAACAGGACATTACATTGACACATGCAATAAAATAAGAGTATGATTAGGTTTTCCTAACCAAATTAGTTTCAATGTGCATCAATGCACTTAACCAAGAACTTTTACAAGTCAAATATATGGATTATGACTACTATCATGATTAGTAACAATATTGATGTCAAGCATCATAAAGATTTATGACAATTTGTCTTCTCAACATCAAACACCTATCAATGCTAGCCACTAAAAGTATATAATTAAGTTTAAAGGTATAGTTTTTAATGTAACCATACAAATATTTCATTACGATGGTCCCGATTATTAGTCATATTGTCTTTCTTATAACTAATATAGCTTTAATATAGATAGTGTGAAATCCATTAAAAAAAAAATGTTTTCCTAATGAATGTATACAATCAACATTAAGAGTGCTTTATTCAACCATACATCAAGATGGCAACAAAATAAAGAAGAAAAGTGGCAATGTGAAGGAAACTAATGGAGGAGCATGTGCAAAGGAGAAGCATGGAAAGACTATCACCTACAAATGGGGATGAATGAATTAATTCTACACAACCTGCTTTCAAAGAAATTGATGATATTGAAGGCTCTGGATTGGGAAGCAGGTAGGAGTTTACAACATTCTATCTAACCTACAAAAACACATCAAATCCCTACCACTTCAACAAAAAATTTGCAAGCATTTGATCTTGTCAAAATATTTCTCTTTTGTGCCTACTCTTATCAAAAAGCCTACCAGTGCCTCCTTCCAACACTAGTCCTTCCACATGAATCATGGAAACTCCAAATCTACCCTTGTTTTGAATATTAAGGCTTTCACTCCAAATATGACAAAGAGATGATTGATGCAAAAATAAAGGCTCTTTATTTGTTCATTGATATCCCTATAATTTTCTCCCTATCCACATCAATGTTAAACCTCTCAAAGCAGGAAATTGAGTCTACTTCTAGAGACTTGGAAGACCATCATCACTTATAGAGATATATAGGTGGATCAAGGCCTCTTGGCTCTATATTCGATCCCTTAATAATCATGCTTTCCAATGGGTTTTTTGTTGTAAATTTTCAAACTCCAATTGATAGAGATTATGTTTAGGCAAATGAACCATGGTTTTTTGGAAAGAATGGTATCTTCATGTGCCCTTGGCAACCCCTCTTCAACCCATCCAAGGTGGTCTTTATGTAGGTCCCATTTTGAATTAGGTTTTATAACCTTTCCCTTGTTTTATAAAATGCAAGTTTGCTGAAACTCTTGGTGGAACAATTGGGGACTTTCATTAAAATGGATCTGGCTTTGACTGATTTCTAGAGCCACAATGTCCAAGTGCTCATTGGTTGATTTTCTAAACCTCTCTAGCACTCCATTCAAATCCACTCTTCTCTTAGCCCATGGACTTGGTACCTAGATTGTGAAGGGCTTTCATTATGTTGGTTCCAGTACCATCAAATGGGTCATCTCAAACAAAACAACTCCCTCAAGCCTCACTCTACAAAAATTGTTCAACATCAGAATGTAATGTCCCCAATTTAGCCCTACGCTCTTCATTTGGTTTTAGCCTATTTCTGGGAACTCGTAGGCTAAGCAGAGGCTTGAATCAGGGTTTCCAAACTTCTTGGAGGACGTTTTCGTCCTTTTGCAGAGCTTGCACTTGGAAATGTTGAACTTGGATTGTGGATTCCTTCTGGGTTTTCTGAGAGCTTCGCGTTGGTGGTTTCGGTTTGGCATTCTGAGCACTTTCGAGAATTTACTATTTTTAGTAAATTCTATTTCTGGCAGTGGTCCTGTTGGCTTCGGCTCGGTTGGCTCTCATTTTCAGTATGTTCATTTGGTTCGATCAATGTTGACCTTGGGAAGCATTTTTGGTGAGATATCCAGTTGATTTTAAAATATTATACTTTAATGTTATATTTTATTATTGTGACCCCTTGGTCTAGTGAAACAACTTTAAGTTGTTCTTAAAAAGGGGACTTGGAAGGGTGGCGCCTCATGCTGATGATTTAATATTTTTCTTAAGGCCAAAAACAATGCTTTAAAAGAGGACGCCTTTTTATGAAGTGAAGATTTTAAAATAAATTAAAAAGTTAAATTGCCTTGAGAAAAGGGACGCCATCTTTGGAGGGAAAAGGAGTTACTTCAAATTTGAAAATTAGGGTTTCTAGAAGCTTCTGGAAAGTCATCACAAGTTTATAAAAGGAGGTCTTGGTCTTCATTTTCAACATCTGATATCTTGAGTATTGTTATGCTGCCGAAATGGTTGCTGGATTGCTTCGAGGAATGAATGCCTCCTAGCTTGGGCTCGACTTCGTGCTTGAGAGATAGCACCTAGTAGAGAGGTTTGCTTGTTTTGAGTGAATTTGTAGTGAGGTTTTGCATTGTTTTGATGATCTTGCATTTTGTAGCTGAGTACTTGCATTTCTATCATATTCTGGATGTTGCTGAATATCATAGCTGATTCGAAGTTTCATTCATATATCAAAAATAAAAAAAGATATTGTTCTGGGTGTTGGTCATATCATCTTCTCTACTTGGGGCGACCTTACTTGCAAATTTGTGGGATTTTTAATGAAGTTTCTGATTTTATAAAGCAAATTCGTCATTTCTTGAAAGCCCTACTTTCTGGAGTGCTTTGGGATCCGTGCCATTAATTAATAGCCACTTTTAGCTGTCCCTTCTCATAACTAAGCTAGGCGCCATCTTCTTGAGGGTCTATTGCATCAGATTTGAAGTCATTTGGGTCAGTTTTGAGTGAGTTGTGTGCATTTCACTGAGTTACTGTACTGCTGGTTATCATTTTCAGTCTTGGTTCTGTCATAACAGCTTGCATAAAATCTATCATTTGAGTTAGGTTTTGAAAGGAGAGACATTGAGAGTATTAAGGAAAGCATTGTACTTTGTTGCAGCATTGGGAACACTCTTATCTTGTGCTTAACAGATAAATCTCTGATATTGTAAGCTGAACAGTAGTACTGTCAGCATCTTTCTTATTCTTGCTAATCTCATATTTGTAACTGCCCACTGAATAAGTGGAAGAGGCTGGCTTGCCGCCTATCTACAGTTGAATTGCATTGTAATATCTTTCATCTCCGCCCTATGGTAGCTCCATTCCCACTCCGGGTTTGAAAGCACATTCTGGGTGTTGAGTTTATTCGAAGTTGCATTTGTATTTCTTTAAATCTCCACCAAATGGTCGCCTCATTCCATTCTGGTTTGGGTAGCACATACTTGGTGTTGAGTTACTTTCAGTTGCAGTTCTGATTTATTGTATTGACTATCCTCTTGCCATATGACAGCCTCTCTCTTGTTGAGATTGAGTGCGCATTCTTGGCAAAGAGTTATATTGTAACTGCTGGTTTGATTTATCTAACCCTAACGAGTGCCTTCTGTATTGTTGTGTACTTGGCAAAAATTTGAAAAAAAATTGGTCCGGATTATTACACAGAAGTGGGCTCCAAAACTTGGGAAACCGGATCCTAATTTTATCTGGAGAACCCATAGTCAGTTCATTGGTTGATTTTCTAAACCTCTCTAGCACTCCATTCAAATCCACTCTTCTCTTAGCCCATGGACTTGGTACCTAGATTGTGAAGGGCTTTCATTATGATGGTTTCAGTACCATCAAATGGGTCATCTCAAACAAAACAACTCCCTCAAGCCTCACTCTACAAAAATTGTTCAACATCAGAAGTGGGCTCCAAAACTTGGGAAACCGGATCCTAATTTTATCTGGAGAACCCATAGTCAGTTCATGGCAAATCAAGAAAAGGGCACCCAAGAGGAGATCCAAAAACAAGAACTATAGCACGTCAAAATTTGCAAACCACTCATAGAGGTTGTCTCTCTAGTGAGGATGATGCTACAGGATAATATGTTGATTTTCAGGACTAATGGTTTTCTAGATGATTTATTGACCAAAGAAACCTTAACAATCTGCCAAATAGCATGCAACAAAACTAAAGAAAACTATGGAGCATCAAGTATGTGTGGGTCCAAGTCAAAAAACTAACAAATTGTAATATCCCACCCCTGGTAGGATATTTACTTTCTTAAATTCGCCTATCTGTTTTTATTTGTTTCGATGAATGTTTTGTGATAAATTTGCAATGTTTGATACAACAATATAATGCAGCAAAATAGAAGATATTGCAATAATAATTTTCAACTCAAAAACTGAACATTACATAGGGAATACATAACTAAAAATTCCAGACTTCTATATCAGCTTAGATACTTAGTATTTTCACAAAATATTGACAACCCAGTTCATAAAATATCCCCTATTATCTAAAACAACAATACCCAGAAAATATGGGGGTTACAAATCATGAACTCACAGGTAAGATATGCCTTGAAACCCTTTGAAACAGATGTTAGAATGAAGTATAAAGTTTGTAGCAGTATAACAGCAGCAACAATGATAATAAACTCCAGCAACGATCACTATCACCAATCCCCACGCCTAGTGCATAGCTGCATACAATTGAATTCCCAAAACCCTTTCCTAGCAACCACCTGTTTATTGAAGTTCTCCTGTAGTTCTCTTTTCTCTTAAAATAATGATCAATATATTTGCATTATTCTGATATTTTATTCAAACCCTTGAAACTTCTGAAAATCTTCTCCAATAAAGCTCAGATGTGACCTCCGTGTGAAGCCACCAATTAACTGCAACCCTTGGGTGATTTTTCTCACCTATAGGAAGCACAATCGAAGAAAGGCTATGTTCTTCAAGATTGAAATTACAGCAAAACCCTAGGATTCACCTCCAAAGCCAAAGCACAAAGCCAAGTTGAGAGAAAATGATCAATCATAATGAAATGAATTCAAAAAATGCCCTTTTATAATATTCCATTTGCATTTGACTTCATCTCATTTAATTTACTTTAATTTCATTTTTTTTCCCTCCTTTTTGGTGCACAACTTTATAATAATAAAGTATACTTTATTATTCACTTATATCTCCCATTTAAAATAACACTTTAACACTTTTTATAAAGTATACTTTTTAAAAGCATTTAAATCCCCCTTTTAAATAAAGTCCACTTAATTCATTAATGATATGCACTCAATAATTAATTATTGTTAAAGTATAACTTTAATAATAATTATAATATTATAACTCCATCATTAATCATCGTAAATCATCGTAAATCAATTCTGACTTCACCAGGAGGTAGCCCATTGCATTCACTGCTAACCAGGGTGCCTTACCATAAATAGTAAGGTTGGCCTCTATCACACACTGACTTAGTAAGTATATAAAAACAGAGCCAAAACACCCTGAATATCATAACCTCTGAACAAGCTAAGGATCTTAAGATGAAAACACTGCCAACTCCCAACTGAAGAGCTAGCTAACTCCAACACTGGGCCCTCTAAACACCATTATTAGCCTATGAGGACCCGATGATAGGCTAAACCACCAACTCTGATGCTTGCTCATAAAGGGGACATTACACAAATCGAATGAAGAAGTTGTTCATGGAAAGCAAGGTACTATGGAAAGACTCGTAAAGGATAAAGATGCAAAGCTTAATCTTGAGGAACTTGGGCTAGAGGAAGGGGAAATTGTGCCTGTAGGAATTGAATCCCCCTTTCTATCCCTAGTGATTTTTCCTACCTCTAACAAATAATGGAGCAAAAAGTCTGAAGTAGAACGTCTTTGTTCAAAAGCCAAAGATTCTACGGCATTAGGCTCTCAAAGGACCATGGCAGCTCTTCTTTTCAAAAGGGGAAAGAGGGAGCCTCTAGACCAAGCTTAATCAGCTCCTGATTCCTAATTGAACATGGATGTGACTAGTTTAACTTTTTTATGAGGAATTGTGAGTTTGCCAATAGTGACTGTGGAGTAGTACTTTTTGAGGTCTCGAAATTTGGTCTCTTTAGGTCTCCATTTTTCATCAGCTTCTCCCTGGCTCTGGACCAAGCCAGTCATCTATGTAATTTTGATTTGTTCCTCTCTTTTTCTGTCTTGGGTGAGAGCCCCACTAGATTCCCTCATTTACTTATCAAAACAAAAATTTAAAGAGTGCTTCTAATTGAACTTCATTTTGCATAATGGGATATGGCTAAATTTAATGGAAGATGTTAAATGAATTATTTTCATGTGATTTTTCTACTACATTTAATGGATGGATTATATCTCATGTGTATTTGTCTTCATATATTTTGCATGATTCTTTTGATACATATATGCAGCCTTTATTCGAGCCTCATCCATTTCATAACATTAAGCAATATAACATCTGAAACAAATTGACACAAGATCTGTCAAAGCTATAAAAATTTTGCCAGACTTGCTGGCATACAAATATGGTGAAAGAAAGACAAAGATAGGAGAAAACCTCAAAAAATGGACAGCGAAGGGCTTCTTGTGCTTTTCTTCATTAGTATCAGAAATGAAATGGGTGAACAGATTAAGCAAGAGTGGTAGCTAACCAAATGTCAACTAGCCTTTAATACAATGTTAATTAAGCATCCTGCTTTATGAGTAAATTTTATAAACCACAATGTGATATTTTCATATTGTGAATTTATTTTCTATGTCAATATATTGTTACAATATAAGTTCTTGACTTACATATATGATCATTATATTAAATATTCTTATACCAGAATATCACAAGACCACAATCAGTTTAACCATTACTCTACACTACACTGAAGAACCTGCTAATACAACATTGGCCAACTAAATAGTGCCTTGTTGCCCAACTTGGACTAGTTATGAGACCACATCACAACAAGATCAGAAGAATGTTGATGAAGGATCCACTACCCATGTGGTTGTGGCACAAATCCATCACCTTCTCGTGAACAACCATTTCAAAATCCTTTGAATCTGGTAATCCTTGACATGACCCATAAAAAACAATCAATCAATCATTGCCAATGCTTATTCACCCCTCCCACACTCAGCAAAACATTCTCTTGAATACACAACTTGACGTCCTAACCAAACCTGTACTTGTTTCTTGGTTGAACAAAAAGCTAAGTTTATTGGACCTCCCATCCTAAAATTTCAGTCTACTCAAACCATTATAGTGGTTGTCTGCCCTTGAAACAGGCTATCCCTTGGATCTTTTAGTTCACAAGAAACATCTCTTGCTTCAAAATCAATCTTCACCACCTTGGGAAGAATACGATCCTTTTCATGTTCACCACATTGGCAAATAGACCATCCATAAACTCTAGTTTGGCATTTATGACAGCTAGGGTGGCAGTACCATTGTAAATAAGAACATAATTGTTTAGGGAGTGCATCACTTCCCTCGAATTCATCTTCTCTAAAATATTCTCCAAAGCAATCTTTCCTATAGAATTACTAGGAATAAAACTTCTTTAATTCCTTTGCAACAATTTTGACTGATAACCTCCATAAGATTTATAGTTTTCTACATGAAACAATTTTTCAATAGGAAGCCAAAGGACCATCCATACTATGCAAATGATTTCAAAACAAGATGTGCCAAATTTTGCCTTGATTTCAAGATTAGTGACTACAGTACTCATCCTTCCATTGCTAGACCTAACAGCACCTCCTTTGCATTTGTAACCATGATCAAAAAACCCCAACACAACCTCAATCATCCATTTCTTCGTTGACAATTGATTTCACCATGCCCATTACCACCACCTCTACACCCATGCTTCAAACTTTCAAGATTTGTCATTGTCAACATGAAGAGCACTAAGAAATGACAGTGAAAGGAGTAGAGAATGTGAAAATGGCGGTGGAATAATGATGCAAAAAGGCTTTTCAAGGTCTCAATTGTTCATCTACATGAGCTTCTCACACACTTCAATAGCCTTTATAAAAATACAAAACAATCATGGCAACATAATTGCCTCTATCTTGAGGTTTTTAATTGTGCCTCGAGGCTCAATGCATTCCTTTTACCTCCTTAGGCACAATGCTCATTATCCTCCAACCAATCTCCTTTAGATTCCAAAAATATCTCCCTTCATTCCATCCTTAGAGAGTCTCACTCCTAAAATCCCAAGGCATTATTCTAGTGTTACCCCAAGTTTCCGGGACGGGGACGGTAGGGGATGGCAGGACGACTCCCCAAGTTTCCGATTTTTGAGGCCAAATTTGGGGACGGCGGGAGACAGCTATATAAAAATATAGGGAAAATTTTAAAAATATCGGGAAATTTTAAATATTCATATGATAACATGGATAAGGCATGCATAATATACATTATAGAACCTTAACATATAACATTTGTGTTCAACATTATGCCAATACTCAATACGCATTCAAAATTAACATACACGAATCATGAAACAACCTCTAAGTCATAATTTATAAACTTATATCAAAATGCCCAAAGGGTACATTGCTGCCATATAGTTTTAAAGTTTGCTATGAAAATCAAAATACAATATTGTATGTCAATAATGAATAAACAAAGAGCACTGCTGCCCCTAATCATCTCTCATAACCGCATCAAAATCAGAGTCATCCTCTGAGTCACTGCCACTGTGATGGACCTCCTCAACCAACGGAACCCCAACCAAACCCTCAGTTGTCTCCTCCTCATCTACCTGGGCCACATCCTCGGGATCAATATCCCACCGTAGAGCTGGAGTCTATAGATACTCTGGAGTTTGTCGATCCTGAAGCCGAAGAGCACTATGAACGGCCACTAGCTTCTTCGTTCGTCTAGAGGTAAGTCTATTCCTCTTGAGGGAGTGGATAAAGCTATAAGTGGACCAATTCCTCTCTGCAACAGAGGAACTGGCAACCTGTGCAAGAAGGTGAGTAGCAAGTGTCTTCAACTGTGGTGTATCCCTCCCATGATAGGTCCACCATCCAATAGGGTTTGATTGAACTAATATAGCTCTATCCAACCTCGCCTGTGGTTTACTCAAGTTTGGGCCATTAAGATTTGCAAAGGCTAGAAATTGTGTTCGAAGTAGTGAAGCCTTCTCTGTTGGATAAATCTTTTCAATCGCCCGTGTGAACCCACCTAAAACCTCAGGGTCATCACATGGAGGCACCCTACCAGCCCTTGGTTGTAGAAACCCTAGTTTCCCCTGTTTCTCAAATCTAACTGTTTTGTTTGTTTTTGGTGTATTTTGATTTTTTTGATGTTTTTGCATGAAATAAGATATTGCGATTTTTGAAAAGAAATACTGAATAAATTCAAATTAGATAACACAACTCCGGAAATGATAGAAATTATTGAATCTCTAGTTGCCAGTCTATTTAATAAACTTCTAAGATGATTACAATAAAGATCCAGTTACATGCAATCAAAAAGGCAACACTTTATTTGATAAAAACCTGATTTTTCTTGCAGCAATAAATGAACTTCTGGTAATGGTACGGCTGAGATGATGGATAACTTTCCCTTGCGCCAGAAGGAAGAATCCCCTGCAGTGAATATATGCGCCCCTGGTATTGAAGCCTGACTGCCAAAGATGGAGGCGTTTTGCTCTGTAAATAAAGGTACGGCCTTCCTTGAATCGTACGGCCAGGTACAGCAGAAGTACGGCCTGGTAACAGCAGCAATGAATAAATAAAATGTACGGCTCTTACTGGAATCTCCAGATCCAAAAGAAATAGGCGCCTCAACTGTATAATCCCTGCTGCATGAATAGCTAATCAAAACCCTGAATATTTTATTGTCTGTGATGCTCTGTAATTTCTTCTGAATGAAGAAATTTCTTTCCTGGCAATAAATCAGATGATATCTCACACCCTCTGAATTGCTTTCACTGGAGATGGCTCGTTCCCCAATGCTCTGAGACTGAAACCCTTGGCTTCCGTGCTCTGGTCAAGACTTGATCAATTTTCAATTCACAATAACATAATGAACTTTCTTCACAATGAAAAAAATACTTATATTCTCAAGAGGGTCGACTTTTCTCAAAAAGGCATCCTTTAAATAAAATTGAATTTTATCTTTTAATATTTCCGAAGTCTCGAACGCACTTTTAATTATAAATTATAATTAAAAAGTGGCCCCCTTCAATGTTGGTCGAACCCCTTCAAGAAATCACTTAAGTTATAATATTAAATAATATTATAACTTTATGTTATAAGCTTCAATAATTAATATTTAATTTGACAATTAAAATATTAATATCTTTCTCAATTTACGTCCGACTAACGAACCGTCTGAAGCTGGAGAATAAGTGATTGACTTTGCACATGATCAAACCATACTGCTAAAAATAGCAGGGGTGCTCCGCTGAATGACCTAACTTACTAAAAATAGCAAGTCAGGCAAATGATGTCCGAATGACCCCGAACGAAAGCCAACTGGTAAGTTCTGACAATCCGAAGCCAAGCCAAGCTCCAAAAGAGACCCTCTAACCATACATATTAGCCTACGAGGGCTAAGAATAGGCTAAATCCACCGAACTCTGATGCTCGCAAAATTGGGGACATTACAGTCCGCCCTCCCTGAAATTGCTTGTCCTCAAGCAATCTCTACCGCAAAGAAACCCAACTCCTCGGAAGGCCCAAAAGAAGAACTGTAAAGTGCCCCACACATCTCTAACTGTCTCCTGTAGCATCAACAAAACACAACTGTGCAAGCTATCCCTGGATCCCAAACCCAGAGTGAAAGTCTGTCGTGTCTGTCATCCTCAGGGTGCCACTGCGCTCTACTGCCTCCAACTTCACCATGCTGAGAATAGTGAAGTAACCCAATGGGACCCATCCAATACTCGGTGCCAAAGCTATCGCCACCGGGATCCCAATACAATATGAATTCACATCCACCTGTCATGCGAAGATAAGAACTTCTAGAAGCATCTGCTACACCGAATCTCTCCCTGTCCTCTGCTAAACCCTCATGGATGTGATAACTGACCAAGCCATCATGCCAACTGACAACATAGTCATCCTGTAACCATGTACCTAGAAGAAAACTTTGTGACCAAGAAGTAGCAAGCCCTGTTGGATACATATCAGCATGATGTAAAATTGACAGCTGTCCCTGCCAGTAATCCCCCACAAACCGCTGAGTCTGGCGCTTGCAGCTGCTAATCCCATCTTCTAAAGATGGTGAATACCCATCCCACAACGGATGATATAACTCAAGAGCCAAACCACACTGATGCATCATCAAATCCTCCGTGTGTGGACTAAAGGAGAAGTGATGAACACTCCTCACTATGCAATCAAGATAAAATGCTCCCACCTCTGTCAATGGCTGACCATCATAGTCCTGGGGAAACAAATCAGCATAAGTACAAGTCTCCATACTGGATGATGCCCTACATATCTCCTGTGACGACGATGGAGTTGTGACGTGATCTGTCACACAACTCTCGGAAAAATCAACTATCTCATCACAAGAGCTCTCAACCAAAACACTCATCCCATCTGAATTAACTACACCAATGTCTGTGATAGATGTAACCACATCCTCACTACAACCCGTGGATATAAGATCCTCATCAACTGCCTCTGTATATAACTGTACTATATCTGCAGTTGGTGGAGACTGTGCCAAACTCAACTCCACGGTAAGCTCCTCCAACCATGACTGTGACTCTTGAAGGGCCAATTGACTGCTCTTCAATGAGTCCATAGTCACCTCAAGCTCATGAGTGAGCTCATCGACCTGCTCCTCCTTTCCCTTCAATGCATCATAACAAATGCAATCCCACTCGAGAAGAAAATCCCTATCTGCAAGTAGTTTTAGATAATTTTGTTTCATCATTCCAATTGCTTCTCGAAGTGCATGTATCTCTGCAAGGGAAAAACCACTATCACCGTGCTCATCTATCAAAGGAGTACTCCAACCATAGGTAGCTAACATCTGACGAGCAACATCAAAATGCTCAATGGTTGTGGCAATCATATTGTCATTCACTTTTAGTTGCCCAACCAAATGATGAGGACTCTGTAGCTCATGACCCCCATACAAGTTATCCAGTTCACAATCTGCACTATGATATGAGGCTGATTCGTCATCACTCACTACATGATAAGCAGCATCATGTGTGCTTTCATCCATGCACACCTCAACATCTAAGGTACTGCTGCTATGTACCTCAAAGGATGGCTCAACTGATAAGGTAGAAGTTGCTGGTATGACAATATCTTCACACACTTCCACTCCCAAAGTAACTGCATGCCCCTCCAAAGCACGATCCTGGGATTCCATATCAACATATGAATCTTCTAGCTTGTTTTCATAGGTCTGTTCTGGAAAATCAGACTCACCATGACATGAATCCACCACATACAATGCTTCATTAGTACCCAATTCCTGAGTACTTTCATGTGACAATTCAATAGGATCATTTTGCACATGTGAAAACACTGCTGTCTCATGCTCATGCAAAGTTTCATCATTGTTGTCATGAAAATCAGGACTGTTAGGTGTAGATTCCCTAGGATCAGTTGTAGACTGGTCACCAACTGCTGAAAACTCATTGTAGAGGCTTCTTGACACCTCACTTGAAAAGACATCATGTTCAGATTTAGATTCTTCACGATTACTTTGCTGGTTGGTTTTTTTAGGTTCTGAATCCTCATAGGGAGCCCACATTATTCTATGCGCTTTGCCCTTAGGTCTCAAAGGGAAATCATAGTTTAAGTCGTACGGCTTTCCGCAATAGGAGCACAACTTCATTTTGTTTTGCGATGTCGGACCTTTGATGATAGGAAGTGAATTGGATCCTTTAGACCGTCCAAGCTCTGAAAGCGCCTGTTCTACACGCAGCAACTCTCGATTGAGCTTGTATTGGGATTGTTCAAGTTCTTTGAATACCTGTTTATTGCTGAACAATGTTTTCATGAAGCCCATTTTTGCTGTCCAGTTGAAAACCAAATCCAACTGACTTGATTTCAAGCCTTCACTGTACTGTCCCTTACTAGTTATGATGTAATTTTTATCAGTTTGCTGCCCTGGAGTTCTGTCAAACAGTTTGTATGCACTGCCAGACTTCTTATCAATGTATATCAATGACTGATAGTAAAGGCAATGTACTGAAAATATTTCAATGGCTCTCCAATGCAAGAATATGACTAGAACTAAGCATGATTGATAGATACAACTCTAAGACCTTTGATCAAACAGTTACCAGGCACCCAAAACAACCTTCATATTGTCTTGAATTCAACTATTTACGACTCAGCAAATATGCTTTTATAATTACCAACATATGCCCATACAATTTACAGTCATATGCAATTTATTAATAATTTCTGCTGTGGATGACAGAGGTATAATGTTCAAGGAATACAACTGCTAATGCTGGGAGTAGCTTAATGCACTCAGAAATACACTTTTTGTACACAGATCATAAGCACTCAGATTTCCTGTGTGGTAACTAATAGTATTTGCCTGAAGTCGTTTCAGAGCCTTGGAACACCGGGATTCTGCTCTCAAATGGTCTGTCCCAGAGCTGGGATTATTCTTCGAAATCCACAATTCTATTATAGCATCGGCTTCTAACACCTCACGATGGTATTTCCAAAACAGCGGAATATTCTAAGAAGCCCGATAATTAAAGTTGGAGCCCACACGTTTTATTCTTGGCAGATATTAAAAAGATTATAGTCTGTATTATGCTTTGTCCGTCTGAAGACTTGTCTCTTGGTCAATATTTTGTCTTATTTCCGAAGGACCCGATATCGTTTCCTCTTATTTTGATTCTTGATTTAATTGTTTTTGCTGGTGCGGCAAATCAAACACCCGATATTTGTGTGGCGGCTGACTAAAAAAAAAATTGACAGTTCCCTAATATATCGCGTCTCTATCAACAAATCATAGTATGTGCCAAGGACTCTAACTCAGCTTCTTGAATCGTCTTTATAAAGACGTCTTCTTTAACTTTTACTGATGACGGCTTCCTCAATGCTTATCGTTCATCCAAACACCCTCCCGACAGGTGTCTGTTTTTTTCTCAAAACGTCTTTTTCCAAGCAGCTCCCGCAAATGATATTTCGACTTTGACTATTCAACAATGTTTTTGCATCAACAAGCGGCGCCGATAGTCACCAAACACGACTTTCCAAAGTCGTTCTCCAGAGGTATTACCTTGTCTTATGTGATGCGCTGGAAATGCGAATAGCCTGGACATACGATTTGCGAATTTCCCTCTGACGATCTTGTCTTTTTCCAGCAATGACAAATAATTCCAAGACTCCAAATATTACACCGATCACCTTTATCTTTGTTTGTATTCGATTTATCTTATTTGTTCTTTGTGTATTTGTCTTCATCCGCCGACTGACTCAAAACAGGTCCTGTCAGCTCAAAAGGGTCTTAGTAATTTTTTTTTTTAATTTTTGTTCCTTAATTGACTATGACGCAGAAACAAATCTATATTCCTTCGCTGATATATTATTCACATCCCCTTTATGCAGCGGCCAGAATAATAAGCCTTCAACACTAATTGAATATATAGTATATGTTGCGTCAGAAATACTCTCAAGAGAATACGATTTTCTTAGGCAACGATCTCCAAATCGAATTCCAGCTGAAAAGTAACTTCTTCAAAATCACCTGATAATTAATTTACTCCAGATCCGGAAAAACCCCAAATTCTCAGAATTTCTGTTTGTAACTAAAAACCCTTAATATTCAGGAACCTTTATTTTTGCAAACCAGCACAGGATGGCAGGATTCAGGCTCTAATACCACTATAGAAACCCTAGTTTCCCCTGTTTCTCAAATCTGACTGTTTTGTTTGTTTTTGGTGTATTTTGATTTTTTTGATGTTTTTGCATGAAATAAGATATTGCGATTTTTGAAAAGAAATACTGAATAAATTCAAATTAGATAACACAACTCCGGAAATGATAGAAATTATTGAATCTCCAGTTGCTAGTCTATTTAATAAACTTCTAAGATGATTACAATAAAGATCCAGTTACATGCAATCAAAAAGGCAACACTTTATTTGATAAAAACCTGATTTTTCTTGCAGCAATAAATGAACTTCTGGTAATGGTATGGCTGAGATGATGGATAACTTTCCCTTGCGCCAGAAGGAAGAATCCCCTGCAGTGAATATATGCGCCCCTGGTATTGAAGCCTGACTGCCAAAGATGGAGGCGTTTTGCTCTGTAAATAAAGGTACGGCCTTTCTTGAATCGTACGGCCAGGTACAGCAGAAGTACGGCCTGGTAACAACAGCAATGAATAAATAAAATGTACAACTCTTACTGGAATCTCCAGATCCAAAAGAAATAGGCGCCTCAACTGTATAATCCCTGCTGCATGAATAGCTAATCAAAACCCTGAATATTTTATTGTCTGTGATGCTCTGTAATTTCTTTTGAATGAAGAAATCTTTCCTGGCAATAAATCGATGATATCTCACACCTCCGAATTTTCACCGGAGATGGCTCGTTTCAATGTTCTGAGATCTGAAACCCTTTCTCCGTTCGTCAAGACTTGATCAATTTTCACCACAATATAATGAACTTTCACAATGAAAAATAATATTCTCAAGAGGGTCGATTTTTCAAAAAGGCATCCTTTAAAATTATCATCTTTAATATTCCAAAGTTCTAACCACTTTTAATTATAAATTATAATTAAAAAGTGGCCCCCTTCAATGTTGGTCGAACCCCTTCAAGAAATCACTTAAGTTATAATATTAAATAATATTATAACTTTATGTTATAAGCTTCAATAATTAATATTTAATTTGACAATTAAAATATTAATATCTTTCTCAATTTACGTCCGACTAACGAACCGTCTGAAGCTGGAGAATAAGTGATTGACTTTGCACATGATCAAACCATACTGCTAAAAATAGTAGGGGTGCTCCGCTGAATGACCTAACTTACTAAAAATAGCAAGTCAGGCAAATGATGTCCGAATGATCCCGAACGAAAGCGAACTGGTAAATCCTGACAATCCGAAGCCAAGCCAAGCTCCAAAAGAGACCCTCTAACCATACATATTAGCCTACGAGGGCTAAGAATAGGCTAAATCCACCGAACTCTGATGCTCGCAAAATTGGGGACATTACATTGGTGCATACCATTTTGGATTTAGAGCAAAGGAAGCCATATGAAGCGGGGTGTTCATTGTATTCCACCTCCACGTCGCAATGGGCCTAATGTGTTGCCCATATAAATCCAAAGTGGGATCTTTTACCGAAATAGTTTGCTTGTTCTTCCCAAGCATACTATCAAATGTCTCATTTATCTCTCCAAGACTAGGAGAGTTTGTATCAGCATATTGGATGACATCTACAATACGCAAGATGAAGGAGCAAATATATCTAAAAAAATGCAAACAAAAAGTTCAAAATAATTAGTTGACAAATTAATTGACATGCTAGAATCTTCAAAAGTTAGTACATTAGACAATAAAACTAAAATATTAAACTCGGAAATTTAATATGAAAATCAGCCATCTAATATGTCTTACCTCACATTGGCCCACCAATCATCATCGAGGATCTTTTGTTTGATGGTCTTTCCTTGAGCAGAAGTTGCATTAGGCCATCTAGTCCACTCTGCATTGACCATCATCAGTTGTAGAGGCTCGTGCACCTCAAGCATCCTCTCCAACAAGATGAAGTATGTGGCATATCTGTTAAATTTTAAGATCAGATTTGCATGCACAGAAATTAATTCAAAAACACAACACAATACACAGCGAAATACCCTGGGAAAACCCTCCTCTTGAGGGAGAGAAACCTAGCCAATAATATCTCTTATATTATTGAGTCAATAAAGAAGTCTCCTTTTACAATTCAGGCCAATATGAGAGCCTAATACATGCACAATAGTCTGATGCAACAGACTGAAACAAACTGATGAAGAGCACAGCCTACAATATGATAAACACCTTTGTCATGTCCCCTTCTAGTTGACATCTCTCAGAGCACAGGATTAGCCTATTATGCGACCCTCGTAGGCTGATGGGATGGATAGAGGGTCATGATGGAGCTTGGCTTGGCTTCAGTTGTCAGTATATGATCGGTTGGCTTCGTTCGGGCTCATTCCGACACTTCTAGCCTGAGTTGCTATTTTTAGCAGTATTTGGCACTCAGCGTGGGACCCCTGCTATTTTTAGCAGTATGGATGGATCACGTGCAGAATCACTTCCTTATTCGTCAGCTTCAGACGGCTCGTGCATCAAGTGAATATTGAGAGAGATATTAATATTTAATTGAATTAATTAAATATTAATTAACTGGAGCATATAATATAAAGTTGTAATATTTTAATATTATGACTTAAGTGATTTTAGCTGAAGGGGTCGTCCATCATGGAAGGGGCCATTTGTGATATTAAATTATAATGGAAAATTTGGTCAGAGACTATTGAATTAATTAAACAAGAGAAGACGAATTTTTAATGATTCCCTATCTTTAAGGAATTCGCACTTTTCATGAGTATAAGGCATTTGCTTGGAAATTTGAGCCATTATGTCATTGTTTATTGAAAATTGATCAAGTTTCGTCAAGAGCACGGAAGCCAAGGGTTTCAGTCTCAGAGCATTGGGGAACGAGCCATCTCCAGTGAAAGCGATTCAGAGGGTGTGAAATATCATCCGATTTATTGCCAGGCAGAGGAATTTCTTCATCCAGAAGAAATTACAGAGCATCCAGAGATCGTTTACCTTCAGAGTTTTTTATTAGGTTTTCATCCAGTAGCCATTCTTCATCAAGGCGCATATTATATTGGAGTCTGGACATTGTTTCCAAGAGGCCGTACCATTGTACTTGCTGCTGTGACAGGGCCGTACCTTTGTTGCAGGCCGTACTTCTTCATCTTCAGGCCGTACTTACATCTTGTGCAAAACGCCTTTCACTCTGGTTCTCTATCTTCATTCTGGGAGGCGCCTCAGTGTCTGGATCATTCTGCAAGCATTAAACAGAGGGAGAAGGGTTCATTTATTGCAGCCGTACCAGATCTGGTTATTTCCAGTTTGCTGCTAATACCAGGTTCTTTAATAAAAATCATTGCTTTTTAGATTGCATGTCATTGGATCTTTATTGTAATCGTCTCAGAAGATTAATTAATAGACTGGCATCCGTATTTGCATTAGATACTATTGTTTCCAGAGTTGATTAATTTTTATAGAATTTATTTTCTATTTCTTGCAAAATCGCATTATTGCATTTATGCTCAAAAACCACAAAACAGTCAAAAAAACCAAAAACCTTCAAAAACCATAAAAACAGTCATATTCAAAGAAAACGGGGAAACAAGGGTTTCTACAGTGGTATCAGAGCTAAATCCTGCCATCCTAAGGGTTTAGCAATCTTATGCAGTCACAACAGATTGGGTCTCACAGGTATTACACACGCAGGCGAGCCTTGATTGATTGCAATGCGATCCCATAAATGGAAAACATGGTGACAGAACGATGTTCCTAGAATGATATTCCTCAAAAACCCTAGGAGATCAGGACGATGCAGAGGTTTTACATGCACTCAGAGACTTACGAGCAGGTCAACGCAGTCTAATGTATTATTACAGCAGACGAGCACTTCAGACTGGTACCGAGGAGGAGGCCCACCACATTGATGATGACAGGAGTGATGCAGATCACTTGAGAGCACCTAGGACCGCTTCTCGACAGCAGACAACCCACGAGGCCTACGTTCGTGAGACCGAAGGCCGATGAGGCCATGGCAGGTGAGGAGCATGAGGAGTTGTTCGCTGATACACTTATGGCAGCGAACGAGGAGTGGGAGTTAGTACCACCTGAGGTTAGAGAGAGGATCTCCTTTGACAGATTTGTTACGCAGAGGAGAGAGCATCACAGAGGTCGACAGGATTGGAGACCTAGGAAGCAGAACAATGACCTGAAACATGCTACAAACAGACTCAATCTTGCGATGTTCGACGGTAGTGGCAAGGTCACAGCTCAGGCATGGATTAGTAAGCTAGACACTTTTCTCACGTTGCGTCCGATGGCTGAGAGGGATGCTATCAGATATGCGACATTACATTTGGAGGGAGTAGCTTACGACTGGTGGCACCACGGGATGGTGACCCTACAGCATGACCGGATCACATCCTATCAGGAGTTTGTTGACAGGTTGGTGGAGCGGTTTGACAGGAAGGATCCAGAATCCTACTTCAGAGACTTGGCTCAGTTGAGACAGAGTAGCAGTTTGGAGTCTTATATTGGTGACTTTCAGAAGTTATCAGTTATGGTTCCGAACATTTCAGAGAGACGACTTGTGGTACTCTTCATGGAGGGTTTCACAGAGCCATTGAGAGGTTGGATTAAAGCCTTTGATCCTCCTTCGTTACAGGAAGCGATGAAGAAGGCACGCAGTATGGAGTTGGCAGCACCGTCTAGTAGATTCAACTCCCGAGGCTCTTCTTCTTTCAGGGACAATAAGGGCTTTAACAGAAACAGAGAGAAGTCTGATTTTAACAAAGAGAAATCAGATTTCAAGAATGATTCAAAGGGTAAATCAGCAGCACCACCTTTGGATCGAGAGGCCGTTAACGATCTACGCAGGAAGAAGCTTTGCTTCTACTGCAAAGGTCCCTATGACGCTAATCATGATTGTCCTTTGAGGCCTAAGGGCAAGGCAAATCGCTGGATGTGGGCGATATGAGTGATTCGAATCGGTGAATTCAACAGCGAGAAAGTTCGATGAGTCGCAGGCGTAGGCTCTCGCAGCCCGGGCGCGCAGACGAGTCGAAATGCATGGGCCGAGGCACGCTTGTTCAGCATTCAGGCAGAGGGCCTATTCGTGATTCGCGGAGTGTTGGCGACGAGGGTCATTACCCTTCTGATACAGAGCCACACACAATTTCATAGATGCGATTTGTTGAGAAACGCTGACTCATCAACAGGAGTTCGGCGCATCGGTTAAGGTGGTCGGTATACACCTTGTGGGTGTGAACGATGATAAAGATCTTCCCCACGCTGGAACACCATGATTCAAGGCCGACACACATAAAGTGAACATGGGACATTGGATTGGTCTTGGCATGAAGTGGCTTCATATTCACTTGAGGAAGTCAATTCTCGTCTTCGGGACAAGGAGATCCGCTTTGATGTTGATGGGAAATATCAACATCCCAAAAGCACCGGGACAGCAAATCAAACAATTTCTTTTGTCTGGATGGAGAGGCTCATGCCACACCACATGTAGAGTACGTCGAAAGTGCACACTTTAGCACCTATACAGGAGGGACAGCAGAAGACTGAGTATCATCCGGACATTCAGCAGTTGAGAGTCAAGCATGATAAGGTATTCAGTGATATTCCACCAGGGAGACCTCCAGACAGGGGCATTGAGCACATCATAGAGCTCGAGGAGGGCGCTAAGCCCGTTATGATAACTCCTTACAGGGATCCTAAGAGGTTGAAGGATGAGATAGAAAAGACAATAAAGGAGTTACTTGCTATGGGTCACATTCGACCTAGCAAATCACCATTCGCTTCTTCGATTGTTTTGGTAAAGAAGAAGGATGGCACCTTACACATGTGCATTGACTACAGAGTCCTGAATAAGAGGACGATTAAAAACAGGTATCCAATACCTCATATAGACGAGCTTATTGACGAGCTCCATGGTGCATGTTATTTCACTAAAATAGACTTACGGTCGGGGTATCATCAGATCAGGGTTCGTGAGCAGGACATTGAGAAGACTGCCTTCCGTTGTCATTGTGGGCACTTCAAGTTCGTAGTGATGCCATTTGGGCTCACTAATGCACCAGCTACATTTCAGTCCACGATGAACAGGGTTTTTCATTCACTGCTGAGGAGATTTGTGTTGGTCTTCTTCGATGATATCCTTATTTACGCCAGACATGGCGTGAGCATTTGGCCTCACCTTGAGACCCGCAGCTGAGTACTGAGAGGAGTCCCAGGTTCTGCGATCCAAATGTGATTTAGAATGACCAATTCGTTATATTTTGTGTCATATCATCGCGTGAGGAGTGCGATGATCCCCGAAAAAGATCCGCTGCCATATTATTGGATCAAGCCTACAACCTAAGCAAAACCCAATACGCTGAGAGAGGGTTTCTCTAGGTTTGTAATTTATCGCAGATTCGTGAATGGTTATTCATCACATGCAGCCCTATGACAGATGCATCGGGCATAAGTGTTTATTTGACTCTCGGTGGCACAGAATGTTTTGGAGAGATTTAAGGAAAGCTGATGACTACATGCCCCTGCTTTGGCACTACCCCACTTTCAAAGCCTTTCGAAAGCCAAGGCGATGCATTAGGTGAGGGCATTGGTGCGGTAAGTTTAAGTGCGACAAGCACCTATTGGTATATGAGTCGTGAAACTCAGAGGGCCGAGACCCCCACAAAGATTTGGCTTATAAGGAGATGCTGCCATAATACCGCATGCCCAGCAAAAATTTTAGGCGCATCTTGTTGGCAACCAGTTTTGCATCGCAACCTAATTCATAACAGCTTTGAGACACTTCTTAGTAGCGAGATCTCAATGATCACGCTGTAGTGGTCGCAAGAAATTGCATATGAGTTTGATATCTCAGATAATAAAAGGCGGCCAATGGTCGTAGTAGTCGATGCTCTTCGCGCAGCTAAGGCTTGAGCTCTATGGTTCACATTTCAGGATTGGAGGCATATGATTGTGGCAGAGTATGCCAAGGATACTTGGGCCTCTAGCGTTGTTGAGGGATCGACGCTTGATACCAGGTACACGCTTGTGAATGGCTTGATCATTTACAAGAACAGGATTTATTTGATCCCAGGTTCAGAGGTGAAGAACATTATTTTGCGAGCCTTTCATGATGTACCTACTGCAGAACATCCCGGGTATTTCAAGACCTACAGACAGATTCGGGAGAGATTCACATGGAAAGCAGACCAAGGGGCGATGTTCTTCAATACGCATGAGTGCCCCCGCTGTCGCCGGTAACGTGCTGTGAGAACACATACCCTGCTGGTGTTTATTGCAGCCACCGCATTCCCATCGTGAAGTGGGAATGCCCGTCGATGACTCTGGTCACGGGCTTGCCCAAAAGCCCAAGGCGATCGTACATATGTAAGCCAGATCGCTAATCCAAGTACGCCCACTTCTCCGACACACTACCTGGCTACGCCTACACACGTAGTGCAGGTCTTCTTCGTGGAGGTATTCGCACTGGCTGGCTGCCTGAGCATTGTGGAGCCACGTAGATAGCTCCGCTCTGAGAGTCACCGCGTGAGGTATTCGGGACTCTGGGATCGAAGCTATGCCGAAGTACCCGCACACCGCACGATGGGCGTATCTGGAGAGGTAAATAAGTGGTTGGAAGAGTACCTCAGAAATTATATTGCAGGGCAGCAGAAGGCGTGGGTCAAATGGATTCATTTGTGTGAGTATTGTTACAACACGACATTCCATATGACCATTCAGATGTCACCTTTCATGGCGTTGTACGGTTATGAGGCGCCGAGTTTTCTGGATTTGCTACTGAGTGACAGTAGAGTGCCGAGTGCTGGAGACTTGTTGCAGGAGAGTCAGGATACTATGAGGGCTCTCAAGGAAAATATCACCAAGGCACAAAATCAGCAAAAGCAGTACGCGGATCAGAAGAGAACAGAGAGGCATTTTGAGGTGGGTGACATGGTTTATCTTACGTCACAGCCCTTATCGTCAAATTCACTCTTAGGAAGAGTGGGTCGGAGAAGCTTAAGCCACGATATTATGGTCCTTTCAGGATTCTGAGGCATGCTGGAGAGGTGGCTTATGAGCTAGAGCTTCCGACGGATAGTAAGGTCCACAATGTTTTTCACGTGTCACATCTCAAGAAGGCGTTGGGGACACCGCGGCGGTGGTGAAAACCGCCCGCAGCTCTACCCTCCCTAGATGATGAGGGAAAAGTTGGTTTTAGTACCGAAGCCCGTCCCTGAGTACGAGAGACGGGCCATGCAGGGAGGACTATCGTGGAATATCTAGTGAATGGAGATTTGGTCGCTGAGGATGCTGGCATGGGGAGAGCTTAGGATACTCGGCAAATATCCGAATGAGATTGCTTGAGACAAGTACTGTGAAGGGCTGACCGCCGTCCCCTTCTAGTTGACATCTCAGAGCAATGATTAGCCTATTATGCACTCCTAGGGCCGGATGGGATGTATAGAGGATCACCATGGAGCTTGGTCAGTTTCCTTCAGCCATAAGAGTATATGACTTGGCTTTCGCTCGCCTCATTCGGACACTTCTAGCCTGAGTTGCTATTTTTAGTAGTATTTGGCACTCAGCGTGGGACCCCTGCTATTTTTAGCAGTATGGATGGATCACGTGCAGAATCACTTCCTTATTCGTCAGCTTCAGACAGCTCGTGCATCGGGTGAATATTGAGAGAGATTAATATTTAATTGAATTAATTAAATATTAATTAACTAGAGCATATAATATAAAGTTGTAATATTTTAATATTATGACTTAAGTGATTTTAGCTGAAGGGGTCGCCCATCATGGAAGGAGCCATTTGTGATATTAAATTATAATGGAAAATTTGGTCAGAGACTATTGAATTAATTAAACAAGAGAAGTTGAATTTTTAATGATTCCCTATCTTTAAGGAATTCGCACTTTTCATGAGTATAAGGCATTTGCTTGGAAATTAGAGCCATTATGTCATTGTTTATTGAAAATTGATCAAGTTTCGTCAAGAGCACGGAAGCAAAGGGTTTCAGTCTCAAAGCATTGGGGAACGAGCCATCTCCAGTGAAAGCAATTCAGAGGGTGTGAAATATCATCCGATTTATTGCCAGGCAGAGGAATTTCTTCATCCAGAAGAAATTACAGAGCATTCAGAGATCGTTTACCTTCAGAGTTTTTTATTAGGTTTTCATCCAGTAGCCATTCTTCATCAAGGCGCATATTATATTGGAGTCTGGACATTGTTTCCAAGAGGCCGCACCATTGTACTTGCTGATGTGACAGGGCCGTAACTTTGTTGCAGGCCGTACTTCTTCATCTTCAGGGCGTACTTACATCTTGTGCAAAACGCCTTTCACTCTGGTTCTCTATCTTCATTCTGGGAGGCGCCTCAGTGTCTGGATCATTCTGCAAGCATTAGACAGAGGGAGAAGGGTTCATTTATTGCAGCCGTACCAGATCTGGTTATTTCCAGTTTGCTGCTAATACCAGGTTCTTTAATAAAAATCGTTGCTTTTTAGATTGCATGTCATTGGATATTTATTGTAATTCAGAAGATTAATTAATAGACTAGCATCCGTATTTGCATTAGATACTATTGTTTCCAGAGTTGATTAATTTTTATAGAATTTATTTTCTATTTCTTGCAAAATCGCATTATTGCATTTATGCTCAAAAACCACAAAACAGTCAAAAAACCAAAAACCTTCAAAAACCATAAAAACAGTCAGATTCAGAGAAAACGGGGAAACAAGGGTTTCTACAACCTTCTTCAATGGTAAACTCGACTGCCTCAAGAGAACTCGCACATACAGAAATGATATCGAACTTAACTTGATGGTGAATGAATTGAACTCAACAAGTATATATACATGAGACGTGCCTTTTCAATTATCTTCAAGTCGGCCTTAACAAGTAATATAACATTTACTAATTAAGAAGTCGGCCACCAATGAAGTCTTCATAGATAATCGCGCCTAGAGGAGTGAGAGGTCGGCCTCATAAAATGTGACTTTTCATTAATAAAAATTGTGCCTTTTGAAGTTTATAAATTAAATAGCTTCATTTGCTATTATTTAATTTATTCAATCAAGAACAATTGATAGGCTGGAAGCTAAGTTACCGGATTCACTCAGGAAGGCCCCGGGTTCGATCTGGATCCGGAATTCGGGTCCGGTTCGTGGAAATTCGATCTGGGTACGTCTTTTGGACTGTGGGTTCGGCCAAGGTCCGGACCCATGACTATGGGTTCGGACAGGGTTCGAAAATTTCGAACCCGGGTTCTATTGCACGTCCAAGCGCGTTTTTTGACTTTTTTTTCATTTTTTTATTACTTTTTTGACTCGTTTTTGACTTTCAATGACTTTTTTTTTCTTTTTAACCCTAATACTTGCCTCAAAAACATGAAATAGGTAAAGTGAAACTCATTTACCAATTTGTGAATGAGAAAAAAGGATTTTTTGCCTCCATTACTGAACTTTCTCTTTTGCTTGCACAAGCTGGAATAGATTTGAAGGCTGATCGTAAATTGTTCAAAGTTGATTGTTGTGCTATTCCTAAGCACTTGCAAGTGTCTATTCGTTGCTAAGAAGATCGTAGAGCAAGATTTCTTCAAAAGAGGTAGGTTTTTTGAAGTTTTTTGATAATATTTTTTTTACATTTTTTTTCACAAGTGAACTTCAACTCTTTTGTTTTGTTTTTTAGTTATTGTTTTGTTTTACTTTTCATTCCTCTAAATGTCTATAACACATGTTCAATTTTTTCATTTTTTTGAAATTAATTAAGTCTTTTAGTTTCAAATTCAATGAATCAATACCAAAATTTCAATATGTTGTGCCTTAGGTATTCACTATTCCGTATTACAATGGCAACCGGTACCTCCTCAGGCTCAATCCAATCTCGTTTCAAAATAAACCCAGCCTCTCCCCTTTGGAAATATGTAGAAATGGTTCAGCAACTTCCAGGTGGTGGAGGATATGTTTGGATTTGTAGTCATTGCAATGTTCAATATTCGAGCTCATACAATCGAGTAAAAGGGCACTTGTGCGGGATCCCTGAAACAGGCATCAAAAATTGTCCAGGTGAAAACAACAATGGCATTCCAAAAGATATAGTGTTGAAATATATTGTTGAGCAAGAAAAGGCAGACCAAAAAACAACCAGTGGTAAAACAAGCCATCCTTTGAAGAAAGGATCTCGATCCATGAAACCCCCTACACCACCTTCTTATTTTCCACCTACACAAAGCCATCCATTTATGGACATCCCTCAAGAGCAAACCATGCCATCTTCAAATAAGAGATCTAAGGGACCGTTGGAAGTTTCATTTCAGAATGAGGCAAGAGAGATTGTTGATCAAAACATAGCAAGATGTGTCTATGCCAATGGATTGGCATTCAATGTTGTTCGTTCACCATATTGGCAAAAAATGGTGAAATCTATTAATGAGGCTCCAAAGGGGTATAAGGGCCTAGGTTTTGTGAAGGTGCGTTGCACCTTATTGGAGAAAGAGGTGAAACATGTAGCAAACTCTTTGAAGCCCATAAGGGATTCGTGGATCGAAACAGGGGTGACCATAGTTTCTGATGGATGGAAAGATGCAAGAAATCGCCCATTGATCAATGTTATTGATGTGTCCCCTAAAGGGGCAATGTTTTTGAGAGCAGTGGATTGTGAAGGACAGGTGAAAGATGGTCCATTTATTGCTGACATCCTTTGCCAAGCTATTGAAGAAGTGGGCCATCAAAATGTTGTGCAAGTTGTAACCGACAATGCCAAAAATTGTAGGGTTGTTGGGTTATTGGTTGAGGAGAAGTATCCACACATTTTTTGGACACCTTGTGCTGTCCACTCCCTCAATCTAATGCTACAAAAAATTGGATCCAAAATTGAATGGATCAAACAGGTGTATGCCGAGGGCGAAGACATCCAAATGTTTGTCACCAACCACCATATGACGCAAGGAATATTTAGACAATTCTCAAAATTGGAGTTGTTGAAGGTAAGTTAATTCTCAATATTTTTAAATTTTTGAATTTTCTTTTAATTTTAATTTTTAAATTTTGATTTTGTATATTTAAATTATATTTTAATTTTAATTTTGATTTTCAAACAGGTTGCCGAGACCCGTTTTGCCTCCAACACAATTGTGTTGAGACGACTTATAAAGGTTCGTGAGGCACTATGTGCCATGGTAATCAGCCCTAATTGGGTTGTATGGAGGCAATCTAGCAATGAAAGGGCAAATAGGATCAAGCAAAGGATCCTAGATGATGGTTGGTGGGATCGTGTTGAGTATCTCGTCAGTTTCACCGAGCCCATACTGAGCATGATCCGTTACACTGACTTGGATAGACCTTGTTTGGGCGAAGTATATGATGGTATTGACTCAATGATTGAGAAGATGAGATCCATCATCAATGCAAAAGAGGAAGATCCTGAAGAAAAATTCTTCAAAGCGCTACAGGAAATCATGGTTGATAGATGGAACAAAATGACCACTCCCTTGCATCTTCTCACTTTTGCATTGAGTCCCAAATATTATAGTGCTGAGATACTTTCTGCTTCATCAAGAGTTGCTCCATATAGGGATGGTGAAGTGGCCCAAGGGTACAAAGCTGCAATTCGTAGAATCTTCACTGATCGTGACCAACGTGATCGAGTGAGGGCTGAGTTTATGGCTTTTGCATGCTCTAGGAGTGTTCATTAGAATATGGATGCTTTGCGAGACAAGTGCAGGGTGGATGCTCATAGTTGGTGATACTTCCATGGGCAAGAATACATGCACCTCCAACCTATTGCAATAAAAGTTTTATCCCAAGTTTTATATTTGTAATTTTAATTTTAATTTTTAATTAATAATTTTGTTTAGTTAAATTTTGTAACTCTTAACTATTTATTAATTTAATTTGGTCTTAATAGGTTGCTAGTTCATCCTCTTTTGAGAGGAATTGGATGTAAGAGACCAGGTGTCTCTCAACCCAAACACTGTCCAGAAATACTGAGTTTTTGTTTGTTTTTTGAATTTGTGATTTTTTTGGTGTTTTTGCAGTAAAAGAGAAGAAATGCGATTTTGCTAAAAATGCTTGAAAATTTCTAAATAAATTCCAGAAGACTATTTTGATGGAAATAAGTCTACCAAACTAAAGCCAAATGATTTATTTATCTTCCCAAATAATCTCACTGCGAAATACAGACATTACAATAAAAAAGCAAACAGATATTTAAAGAACCTGGACATATTGCAGCCGCCAGAATGAAGACAATAAATGTACGGCCAAAGGACTGAAGCCAGTTACAACCCCCAAAATCCACGCCAGAACTCCAGGAGACCCTAGGCGCACAGGATGGAAGAAGCAAAAGACCCAGACTGAAGGCGTATTTTCCAGTTGATGAAGTACGGCCTTGCTGGTACAGAAAAGTACAGCCCAACCAGCAGCAATAAATATGGTACGGTTTCAAGAAGAAAGTGCCAGATCTCTGTGAAATAATCTCAGATAAGTCGCCACCACTAACTGATAAATAAACTTCTCAAACCCTTCCTGAATCGATTCAATAAGCACAACTACAACCTCTGTATGAAGTCACCCTGTTTGACAACCTTCAACTGATATTTCACAGTCTCAGTATGTCAGATCTTGAGGAGGGAATGTTCCTCAAAACCTGTTGATCTGCAGAAACCCTGGTTTCTCAAACCCCAATGCTCTCCGAGAGAAAAGATAACAAATTCGAATAATTAATCACATAAGTTCGATTTGCTCTTTTGAAAGAATATATAGCTTCTCTCAAAAATTTGACTTTTCTCATTAAGTCCATTAAATTGCATTTAATAATAAATATTCGCCCTTTTTAATGTTTTGGCTAATATTTATTTTAATGGCGTCCTTTTTAATTTAATGAGTATTAAACTCATTAAATATTAATTTTTCCTCTCTCCTTATAAAGTATTAAAAAAATACTTTATAATTTGCCATTTAAATATTAACTTTTAATATTTCATTAAAATGACTTTATATTATAAAGTCAAAATAATTATTCCATCAATTATTATTAAATGCTTCTGATAACCCCCGTTTGCTCAACCAAACATCAAACCGGGTCAATACTGAGCTGACCAGCTAAACCAGGTGCCCTGCCCAAAATAGCAGCTTCCGCTTGCTGACTTACTATAAATAGTAAGTATCTGAAAAACCTCTTTGAAAGAGTCTGCGAAGGCCCAACCTGACTCAACTGAAGGGATAATGTTCCCGAACACCAGATAACTTCCTCAAATGATCCTCTACACACATCTGTCAGCCTACGAGGATCAGAATGATAAGGTAACCTCAAATCCAACTGTGCTGACTAGGAAGAGGACATCACAGTCCTCCCTCCCTGAAATTGCTTGTCCTCAAGCAATCTCAACTCCAGATGCTGTAAAACCTCCTCGGACTCCCATGTAGCATCCTCAACTGGAAAATCTCTCCACTTGACCAGATATTCCTTGATCACCCGCCTCTGAAGGTGTCTCTCTCTCATCTCAAGGATGGCCTCAGGTACTAGTATCAATTTCCCTTCATCATCAAGGGGTAGCAGAACTAGAGAGGGTATCACATGCTGACCCAACGCCTTCTTCAGGTGAGAAATGTGAAACACGTTGTGAACCCTGCTATTTGCTCGTAAGTCTAACTCATATGCAACCTCGCCCACTCGTCTGACAACACGAAATGGACCATAGTAACGAGGCTTCAGCTTCTCTGCACCACTCTTCCGCAGAGTAGACTGACGATATGGTTGCAACATAAGATACACCATATCACCCACTACAAAAGAACGCTCAACCCTCTTCTAATCAGCATACTGCTTCTGCTGATTTTGCGCCCGCTGGATATTGTCTCCGAGAGACCTCAAAATGTCTTGCTGACTCTACATCATATCTCCTGCACTCGGCACTCTGCTATCACTCAATATCAGATCCAAAAGGTTGAGCGTCTCATACCCGTACAATGCCATGAAGGGCGTCATCTGTATCGTCATGTGGTGAGTAGAATTACAACAATACTCACAGAGGTATATCCACCTCACCCAAGCTCTCTGCTATCCAGCTATGTAATTGCGCAAGTAACCTTCCACCCACTTATTGACAATTTCCGTCTGCCCATCTGTCTGCGGATGGTAGCTGGTACTCAGCGTCAGTTCGGTCCCACAGAGCCTAAACAACTCCTGCCAAAAGTTGCTCATGAACCGACTGTCTCTATCACTGACTATCGTTCGAGGCAACCCATGTAACCGGAATACCTCTCTGAAGAAGAGCTCTACAGTCTGCGATGCTGTGAAGATAGTAGTGATCGGAAAGAAGTGAGCATATTTGGTCAGCCGATCAACAACTACGTAAATGCAATCTTTACCTTGGGCTTTCGGCAAACCCGTGATAAAGTCCACCGATAAACACTCCCACTTCCTGTCAGGTATAGGAAGTGGCTGAAGCAATCCAGTAGGATATGTGTGTTCCTGCTTGTTCCGCTGGCAAACAGAACACTCCCGAACATACTAAAGAACATCAGTTTTCAGCCCTTTCCAAGTAAACCATTCCCGAACCAGCTTATACGTTTTGAAGTACCCGGGATGGCCCGCCATAGGAAGATCATGAAAGGCTCTCAGAACTGTATCCCTCAACTCGGAACCTGGAACCAGAAAAATCTGCCCCTTGTAAATGATCAAGTCATCTACAACGGTGTACCTACTATCCTGCTTTGTCCCATCAATAATGCTAGAAGCCCATGGGTTCTTAGCATAGTCAATAACGATCCGATGCCTCCAATCCTCGGAGATCTGCGCCATAGCATTCAACTAAGGTCTGCGAGACAAGGCGTCAGCTACAACATTCTGCTTCCCCTTAATGAAAGTAATATCAAAATCATATGATTGCAGTTTGCTGACCCATTTTTGTTGCCTCTCATTTAGGTCTCGCTGTCCAAGGAAGTGTTTCAGGCTATTGTGGTTTGTACGCACACTGAACTTGCTGCCTACCAAGTATTGCCTAAACTTAGCCAAAGCATGCATAATGGCTAACATTTCCTTGTCATAAATGTTGTAAAACCTCTCACAACCCCTAAGCTTCCTGCTCTCAAAAGCAATAGGGTGCCTCTCCTGCATCAAAACAGCACCAATGCCCTCTCCTGAAGCATCGCAAAACAAATCAAATGACTTCGTAAAGTCAGGTAATGCTAGCACTGGACACGAAGTCATGATCACCTTAAACCTGTCAAAGCACTCCTGCGCCTGTGGCGACCAAGTAAAAGCCCCTTTCTTTGTCAAATCAGTAAGGGGTGCGGCGTGACGTGAGAACCCACTAACAAATCTCCTGTAAAAAGCACACACCCCAATGAAGCCTCTGAGCTGTGTAAGGTTCTCAGGTAATGGCCACTCAACTATAGCTCGGACCTTCTCAGGGTCCATACTCACTCCCTTGGCACTGATGATGTGCCCCAGATACAACTCCTCCATGCCTAACTCACACTTGGATTCCTTGGCATAAAAGGACTCCTCAGCCAAGATCCCCAAAACTATGTCCAAGTGAGCTAAATGCTCCTCCCATGACTTGTTGTACACCAGAATGTCATCGAAGAAGACCAATACAAATCTCCGCAGCTGAGAACTGAAGACCCTGTTCATGGTAGCCTGAAAGGTGGCAAGTGCATTGGTTAAGCCGAAAGGCATAACCAAAAACTCGAAATGACCGCAATGGCACCTGAAAGCGGTTTTCTCAATAACCCTGCTCCCTCATCTGAATCTGGTGGTACTTGGATCTCAAGTCAATCTTCGTGAAGAAGATAGCACCGTGCAACTCATCAATCAACTCGATGCGTGGTATCGGGTACCTGTTCTTAATTGTCCTTTTATTGAGCTGGCGGTAGTCTATGCACATCCGAAGTGATCCATCCTTCTTCACCAATACAACCGATGAAACAAAAGGTGACTTGCTAGGTCTAATATGCCCCATAGCCAATAACTCATTGATGGTCTTCTCTATCTCATCCTTGAGTCGTTTCGGATGCCTGTAGGGTGTAATCATAATGGGCTTTGCGCCCTCCTCCAACTCGATAATATGCTCAGTGCCTCTGTCTGGAGGTCTACCAGGTGGAATGTCACTAAACACTTTGGAGTGTTTAGTCCTCAGTATCTGGATGTCTGGATGGTACTCACCCTTCTGCTGCTCATGTTGTGCTGGCAAGAACATACACTCTGCCGCCCAATCAACCATATCATGACGAATGAGTCTCTCCATCCCCTGTACGAAACCATCCTCAAATTACTGTCTCTAATGGCTTTGATGACATGAGGTCTCCCATCAACCTTGAACTCCATCTCCATGTCTCGTAGATTTAGTGTGAACTCACCCAAATCGTGAAGCCATGCCATCCCTAACACCACATCAGTATCTCCCATATTAACAACATAGAATTCAGTCTTGAACTCATAGTTGTTCAACCGCATCGGAAGATCAGTAATCTTTCTGTCACATTTGAGGGTGTACCCATCAGCCACCTTGACTCGGATACCCTCAAACTCCTCTGTCTGTATACCACGTTTCTCTACCAACCGTGCATCAATGAAATTATGAGTGGCACCAGTGTCGAGTAGAGTGATTACCTTCTGACCTGCTAGGAGCCCGCGAAGTCTAAACGACCCATCTCTCTGGAGGCTAGTCAAATGTGCTTCCTATAGCTTCCTTCCTCCTCCGTTTTCACCCTCATTTTCGGACCTGTCATCATCTGAATGCTCAGAATCAGCTTGCTGGTCTGACATATCAGATTGCTCTTCCCCCTCATAAAACCATTCCATCTGATTGTTTTTAACCTTGGGATGAAGAGGGCATACATGTTTATCATCATAGGGTGCCTTGCACCAGAAACACAATTTTTTCTTCCGTAGATCATTCAGTGTTTCTCTGTCAAAGGGTGGTGCATTTTGTCTCTTAGGATCGGGTGGATCCCTCTTTCTGTCAAAGGGTCTATTCCTGTCAAAAGACCTATTAGGCCTCATGTAGGGTGTTGAACCTAAAGTGAACTTGTTGCGAGGTGCTGCAAGCTCCATGTTACGTGCCTTCCTCATGGCCTCCTAAAGAGGAGGATCAAATGCCTTGACCCAACCTCTCATAGGCTCCATCAAACCCTCGACGAAGAGAATAATAAGTCTCTGTTCTGAGATGCCTGTCACCATGATTGCAACCCTCTGAAACTCACCGACATATGCATCCAAACTACCTATCTGTCTGAGCTGAGCTAGCTCCCTCAAGTAGAGTTTTGGATCCTTCTTGTCAAAACGCTCTATGAGCCTGCTGGTGAACTCCTGGTAAGTCGTGACTGCATGATGGCCAAGTGTGTACATGCCATGATGCCACCAATCATGCGCCAACCCATCAAGATGCAAAGTAGCAAACTTAATGGCCTCGTCCTCCTGCATAGGTCTCAGTGATAGATAATTGTCCAACTTCTGGACCGAAGACCTCGCTGACGTCTTATCGGAACCATCAAAGTATGGCAAGGTGATTTTGCTAACTGCATACTGTAAATCCCTGTTCACCTGTGGCTGTGGCTGCTGGTGCTGAGGAGCTCTGCGGTCGAATCTACCTCCCCCTCTAGGTTTATGAACATCCATAAACTCATGAAAGGACAATGCCTGTCTCATCTCAGGTGCTAATGATAGATACTCACCATGAAATCTAGTCACATCTGCTACTGACATGCCATTGTGTGGCTGAAACTCCTGATGATGACCCTGCTGCTCTGCCTCCGAAGTCGGAGGTGGGGTCTCTCTAGATATGAATGTAGGTTGTCCAGGCCTACGCTCATGATAGATCGGGGATGGTTGCCGTGGTGCTGATGCCAAAGGCTGGTCCACTCCTGCAGTCCTACTCGACTGTCCGATCTGGATATAGTGCGGCTGAGATGGAGTATACTGTCTAATAGTGCCCATCAACTGGGACATCATGTCCATCATATTATCGTGCCTGCACCTAAACTCCTCTTCAGTAATATCACCTTCTGCATGTGCTTTCCCTGAATCCCTACGTGTCTCCGCAGGAATCTCACGATCTGCCATCAATGTTGTAACACTGTTCTCACTGCTATTGGAACTGGATCTGTGAATACCCAGAACCCCTGATACTATCTCACCTTCAGGAATAGGTGGACCTGTCCAATCCTCAACTCTGCCTGTTCCTATACCCTTAGTATAGTGAATGATGTCTCTACTCATGAAAAAGCATCCAAAAAACACTCTGTTTACTGAAAAAGCAACTGAAAAAGCATAGGATGGCAAGAAAACTGTGCTCTGATACCACTATAAGAGACCAGGTGTCTCTCAACCCAAACACTGTCCGGAAATACTGAGTTTTTGTTTGTTTTTTGAATTTGTGATTTTTTTGGTGTTTTTGCAGTAAAAGAGAAGAAATGCGATTTTGCTAAAAATGCTTGAAAAATTCTAAATAAATTCCAGAAGACTATTTTGATGGAAATAAGTCTACCAAACTAAAGCCAAATGATTTATTTATCTTCCCAAATAATCTCACTGCGAAATACAGATATTACAATAAAAAAGCAAACAGATATTTAAAGAACCTGGACATATTGCAGCCGCCAGAATGAAGACAATAAATGTATGGCCAAAGGACTGAAGCCAGTTACAACCCCAAAAATCCATGCCAGAACTCCAGGAGACCCTAGGCGCACAGGATGGAAGAAGCAAAAGACCCAGACTGAAGGCATATTTTCCAGTTGATGAAGTACGGCCTTGCTGGTATAGAAAAGTACAGCCCAACCAGCAGCAATAAATATGGTACGGTTTCAAGAAGAAAGTGCCAGATCTCTGTGAAATAATCTCAAATAAGTCGCCACCACTAACTGATAAATAAACTTCTCAAACCCTTCCTGAATCGATTCAATAAGCACAACTACAACCTCTGTATGAAGTCACCCTGTTTGACAACCTTCAACTGATATTTCACAGTCTTAGTATGTCAGATCTCGAGGAGGGAACGTTCCTCAAAACCTGTTGATCTGCAAAAACCCTGGTTTCTCAAACCCCAATGCTCTCCGAGAGAAAAGATAACAAATTCGAATAATTAATCACATAAGTTCAATTTGCTCTTTTGAAAGAATATATAGCTTCTCTCAAAAATTCGACTTTTCTCATTAAGTCCATTAAATTGCATTTAATAATAAATATTCGCCCTTTTTAATGTTTTGGCTAATATTTATTTAAATGGCGTCCTTTTTAATTTAATGAGTATTAAACTCATTAAATATTAATTTTTCCTCTCTCCTTATAAAGTATTAAAAAAATACTTTATAATTTGCCATTTAAATATTAACTTTTAATATTTCATTAAAATGACTTTATATTATAAAGTCAAAATAATTATTCCATCAATTATTATTAAATGCTTCTGATAACCCCCGTTTGCTCAACCAAACATCAAACCGGGTCAATACTGAGCTGACCAGCTAAACTAGGTGCCCTACCCAAAATAGCAGCTTCCGCCTGCTGACTTACTATAAATAGTAAATATCTGAAAAACCTCTCTGAAAGAGTCTGCAAAGGCCCAACCTGACTCAACTGAAGGGATAATGTTCCTGAACACCAGATAACTGCCTCAAACGATCCTCTACACACATCTGTCAGCCTACGAGGATCAGAATGATAGGCTAACCTCAAATCCAGCTGTGCTGACTAGCAAGGGGACATCACATTGGAGCACATACTCCTTCATCCACTCAATAAAACGCAATAGGCTACATTCAAAAAAGGCTGAGGACTTGGTGTATGTGAATTCAAACTTGCGCCTCCTTACACACAAACATAGTTCTTACAAAGGAGACACAAGGAGGTGGGATATTGAGCCAGAGCAGCTTGACTTGGATGCTTCCACAAGTCACTTAGCTGCACTTGATATTGATGATGACTATCAGCCTGAAGCAGCTACTACTGAGCATGAGAGCGATAGTGTTAGTGCTAGTGGCAGTGCTTGTGCAAGTGCCACTAATGCTATTTGCGGTTCTACACAAAATGTAGCATCTAATGATGTTCATGATGCTGCTTTTTTTTATGACCCCATATGATTCAAATTGATCAATGATCAATAATTAATAATTATTAATGGCTGATTGTAAACACTCGACATTTTTATGTTTGAAGTTTGAACTTTAATTTATAATTCTATATCATGACATTTGACTTTTGAGTATAAAGTGGTGGTGTATTTTTGCTATGTTATTTGACTATTAATATGGTGTTGTATTCTAAACTTAATTACTGCTGCAAATATGTATATATTTCTGACTTTTATATGCTTTTGTATTACCGAACCCAAAACGAACACAAACCCAAAAAAAAAATTTCCCGAACCGGCAAACCAGGTTCTCGAACCCGAACCCGAACCTAAAACCGAACCGGTAACTTAGGCTAGAAGAATACGACTGAAGCTGTAATATAAACATTAACACTCCCTCTCAGCTAGGGAGGATACTTCCAGCTGCACAAGACAAATCACCTCATCGTGATGTCTATCACTATGGCTACAACCATAATTGAAAAGAAGAATATCACCTCATCGTGATAATAGATATCGCCTCAACACGATATCAACCATAATGGCTACAACCATACTATGGTGTGTACAAGTGTTCATCACTTGCGTGATGTTGTCACCTCAACATGACTTTCACCATGGCTCTCCCAGAGGGTGAAACACAAGTACAAAATATGTCATGGAGTCTCACACATGACATCCACCATGACTCTCTCAGAGGGTGGAAACAAGGACTCTCACCTCAAATCTCGAAGAGAAATGCATTAACAAGGGATTTCACCTCAAACTTCTCTCACAGAGAAGAACTCATTAAACAAGGGATTTCACCTCGAAATTCTCTCACAGAGAAGAACTCATTAAACAAGCTCACTGATACTGAGACTTTCTCAGTTAAGGCTGGATTCTCCACCATACCAAGCTTATCTCGAAAGTACACAAACTTTATCCTGCAGAGAGGCTTGGTGAGAATGTTTGTTGTCTGCTCATCGCTGATATACCTCAAATGTATAGCCTTCTGCAGTACCATATCTCTAATATAGTGGTACTTGATCTCAACTTGGTTGTCTCATGAAACACAAGATTGACAGACTTCACGCAACTCGATTATCACAATGAATGATAGTAGGCTCCATTGATTGTCCAAACAATCTGCAAGGAGCTTACGAAACCATACTACTTCCCAAGCTGCCATACAAGCTGCAATATACTCTGCCTCTGCTGTACTTAATGCTACAAATGACTGCTTCCTGCTGCACGGATATCATAGTAGAACCCAAACTGAAGCAACAACCAGAGGTGCTCTTCCGATCTGTGACACACCCTGCCCAATCAGAATCAGTATAACCATGTAACTCCAAGTCTGCATCTGAAGAATACCTCAACCCATATCCAACTGTCCCACGCAAGTATCTCAGGATATGTTTAGCTGCAACAAGATGTATCTGTCTCGGCTCACACATGAACTGACTAAGTGCACTCACAGCATAACAGATATCTGGTCTAGTGTTAACTAGATACATCAAGGACCCAATCAACTGTCTGTATAATGTAGGAACCACCAAGTCTGAACTAACTGCAGCCTCCTTCAATTTATGTAGGTTGGTCTCCATAGGTGTAGACATGGATTTGCAATCCATCATACCAAATCTCTTAAGTATATCAATGGTGTACTTTCCTTGGCTTAGAATCATCTCATCTGGTTTCTGCCAGACTTTTAATCCAAGGAAGTAATGCATGAGCCCAAGGTCCTTCATCTCAAATTTGGAAGTCAACTCCTTACACTTGAGAATCAGGTGATCTTCTCCAGTAAGAATCAAATCATCAACATATAAAACCAAAATTAATGCATCACCATTGATTACCTTGAAATAGAGATTAGAGTCAGCATCATTCTTCAAGAAGCCCAAACTTGACAAGTACCGATCAATCCTTTCGTACCATGCACTAGGAGCCTGCTTAAGACCATACAGGGCCTTCTTCAGCTTGCAAACATGAGACTCCTTCCCATGAACTTCAAATCCATCAAGTTGCTCTATATAAACTTCTTCCTCAATCACACCATTCAGAAATGTTGTCTTCACATCCATCTAGTGAATTTTCCATCCTCTAGATGCAGCAATAGCAAGATGGTTCTGACAGAAGTATAGCGAGCAACAGGAGCAAATGTTTCTTCGTAATCAACTCCCTCTTTCTGAGAAAACCCACGAGCCACAAATCTTGCCTTGTACTTCTCAATGCTCCCATCTGCAGCATGCTTGATCTTGAAAAGCCATCTTGAAGATACCACAGACTTGCCCTCGGGTCTAGGAACAATGTCCCAAACATCATTCTTGAGAATTGATTGGTACTCCTCTGCCATAGCATCTCTCCAAACCTGTTGACTAGATCCTTCCTCAACACAGGTAGGCTCGAATTCAATAATCTGACTCATTAAGGCAACATAACTAGAGAACTTATGTGGCCTTTTACTTTCTTTGAATATGCCTCTAGGAGCTGCAAAACTTTCAGCCTCTTGCATAGTACGCCTGGCCCATAGAGGTCTCTTTCTCCCAATAACAAAGTCAGTAGGTTCCAAGGGTTCAGCTGGATCAAGATCTTCCTTCGGTTCCGAAGTCTCCCTCTGAATCTCAGGAGTATTGTCAACTTCCATATCCTGAGGAGACTCTTCATTCTCGATCTCCATATGAATACCCCTGGATCTCTTGAATGCAACATCTTCCTCGAATGTGACATCCCTACTAATCTCGATCAACTTCTGTCTTGGAATGTATATCCTGAAGGCTTTCAATGTTTCACTATAGCCAACAAATATTCCCTTCTTGTCGGAAGGTTCCAACTTTGTTCTCTTTTCCTTTGGAACATGAACATAGATAGGACATCCAAAGATCCTCAAATGACTAACTTCAAGCTTCTTTCTTGTAAAGGCTTCTTCCGGAGTCATATTCTCCAAGACCTTGTGAGGACTTTTGTTCTGAACATATACAGCCGTCCTGGAAGCTTCTGCCCATAACAACGTTTGCAAATCTTGGTCATGGATCATGGCCTTCGCTGCTTCCATGATCGTCCTGTTCTTTCTTTTTGCAACACCATTCTGTTGAGGATTATAGGGGACACAGAACTCCCTCTAAATCCCTACATCAATACAAAAATCCCTAAAGCTGCCAGAGGTGTGTTCTCCACCATTATCAAATCTGAGGACCTTGATTCTTTTACCAGAAAGATTCTCTACCAAAGCTTTGAACTCCTTAAACCTTCCTAACACTTCCTCAGACTCTTTAGTTTTCAAAAAATAAATCCAAGTCTTTCTAGAGTAGTCATCAATAAACAAAACATAATACAAGAATCCACTCGAAGACGGAACAAACATAGGTCCACATAAATCAGAATGAATAAGGTCTAAAATGCACTTAGATCTATTTTATCTACTATGGAAAGGAGCTTTTATATTCTTACCTAATGCACAACCTTTGCAAGTTCCTTCATGCTCCTGATTGAACTTAGGAAGACCCGACACCATCTTCTCCATGATAGGTAAGGCTCGGAAGTGTAGGTGAGCCAATCTCGGATGCCAAAGATCACATAGACTTGACGAATCATGGACCAATGCTTGTAGAGGACACGTGCAAAGCCTGTAAAGACTTTCATGTCTAACTCTAATTACTTAAGCGTCCTTGAAGCTAGAATTCTCCATCCACACTAGAACTTTGCCTTTGGAGAAGGCAACTTGATATCCTTTATCTTCCAAGGCTGAAATTGAAATGAGATTACGCTTGATTCCTGGAACATAAAGAACATTGCTTAATTGAAGTGTGATGCTGGAATCCAAATGAAGTGTAGAGGTCCCAATCCCTTTCACGGAGTAGCTAGCATCATCTCCAATGATGACTTGTTCGGATGAATCTCTCTCCACCAAGCTTGATAAGTGCTCCTTGAACCCCGTGATGTGTCGTGAAGCACCATTGTCGATTAGCCAAGTGTTGGTGTCAATAGGTACACTGCTTGACAATGCCGAGTAGAATAAGTATTCACATGTATCCTTCTGTGGAGAAGCATCATCAACATCTGCAACGGTGGCTTGTTGCTTAGGTCTAGTTGGACAATGCTTAGCAAAGTGGCCAAACTTATCACACCTAAAGCATTGAATCTTGGACAAGTCTCTCTTTTTCTTGGAAGGGGGAGCACCATCATTTCCCTTATCTCGATTCCTCTTGAAGAATCCTTTATTTCCATCTTTTCCCTTCTTCTTCGAAGCTTGGGAGGCGAGAACATGAATATCTTCATTAGATGAACTTTGACCAACGCCTCTAGCCACCAATCTTGACTCTTCTTGAATGCAATCGGCCCTCAAGCGATCGAACTTCGGAAGTTTGGATCTTGCACTAATTCCTTGAATATAGGACTCCCATGATAATAGAAGACCATTGAGAGCAAGCATCATTAGATCTTTATCACCAACCACATGACCAATTGTAGAGAGTTGATCTCTCAACTCCGAGATTCTCATGAAGTAGGCAATCACTATTTCTCCTTTCGCCATCTTCACATGGTGTAGTTGTTACTTCAGTGCAAGAGCCCGGCTGGTGTTGTTGATTTCGTACATCTCCTCTAATGTCTTGAACATCTCCCTTGCAGTCTTCAACTTGGAGACAATCAGAACAATATGGTCTTTGACAAAATCAACCAACAACTTCTTCGCCTTGATGTCTTTCTTCCTCCATTGCAACTTCTCTTCTTCTTCAGGTTCGGGAACTTTGGTCTCCACAAACTCAGCCAAATCATTCTCTTCCAATGTGAGCATGATTCTAAACCTCCATGAAGTATAGTTGGATGCTCCCTCGAGTCTATCCTCGATTTTCAATCTATTCACCATCTTGATTGATTGTAGAGATAGACAAAGGAATTAAGACGAAGAGAATAGAGTATCGCTGTAGTATCAAATCTGATCACGATCTCCTCAAACCCGCTCTGATACCATGTTAAATTTAAAGATCAGATTTGCATGCACAGAAATTAATTCAAAAACACAACACAATACACAGCAGATACCCTGGGAAAACCCTCCGCTTGAGGGAGAAAAACCCAGCCAATAATATCTCTTATATTATTGAGTCAATAAAGAAGTCTCCTTTTACAATTTAGGCCAATATGAGAGCCTAATACATGCACAACAGTCTGATGCAACAGACTCAAACAAACTAATGAAGAGCACAGCCTGCCATATGATAAACACCTTCTTCAATGGTAAACTCGACTGCCTCAAGAGAACTCGCACATACAGAAATGATATCGAACTTAACTTGATGGTGAATTAATGAAACTCAACAAGTATATATACATGAGACGTGCCTTTTCAATTATCTTCAAGTCGGCCTTAACAAGTAATATAACATTTACTAATTAAGAAGTCGGCCACCAATGAAGTCTCTTCATAGATAATCGTGCCTAGAGGAGTGAGAGGTCGGCCTCATAAAATGTGACTCTTCATTAATAAAAATCGTGCCTTTTGAAGTTTATAAATTAAATAGCTTCATTTGCTATTATTTTATTTATTCAATCAAGAACAATTGATAGGCTGGAAGAATACGACTGAAGCTGTAATATAAACATTAACAATATCTACACTAATTGATTCAATGATTCATTAAAAAATAAAAATTTAAAACAAAATGAGATTATGAATACAAATTGACAATGAAACAAAATGAAGTGGCATACCTTGTCTCAATAGGTTTGAGAAACTCCTTTGAAAATGTTTTGAAGAGAGCAAGAGAGGTGTGGTGATTGCAAATGAACATTTGAATATCTCTAGCTTTTGCCACCATTTGCTTCACCCAATCCAACTTCCCTGTGTCTTTCAATGCATGAACACAACATAGGGTTCAAAATATGTGCCTATAAGTACCCTCCACCATCAACCCAGCCGATTTGCACACACGTGTTGAATCGGTGATCACCTGCGCCACATTTGCAGCCCCAACCTCCTCTATGGCATCTCTCAAAATGGAAAACTGGAAGTCTACATCCTTACATATCCCCGAACAATCAACGGCTCTACAAAAATAAGAACCAGCAGGGCATGTGACTATGACATTGATGAGTGGCCGACATCTAACATCAGTCCACCCATCCATCACTATAGAGCACCTCGTCCTCATCCACGTTTGCCTCATCTCCTCCATTAACACATTAACTTTGGAGTACTCTTTTCCTACGAGGGTGGTGCGTAGCTTATGATCTCCAAGGGGTATGAATGAAGGACCAATAGTGGCTATGTCTTTCACCATTTGTTTGAAATAAGAGGAACGGGCCACATGAAATGGGATGGCATGGGCAAAAAAGAATTTGGCAATGGAAGATTTAGTGTCTTCTCGTGCTTGATTATTAAACATGGACTCAACTGAAGATGCCTTCCCACTACCACTCACCTTCCTCTTTCCTCTTGAGGCAACTCCACTACTACCAACTGTGGAAGGAATAGGATTAGGCATAGATGATTGTGAACTTGGGAAAGAAGGTGACCCACCTTGAACCCCACCATCCAACTCCATTTGAATTTTTTGGCACTCTAAAAATAGTTTATCTGTTAATGCAGGACACACTCTAACACCATGGCCCACCTCACCCAAAAAATGAGACCTAACTCTTGTGTAGCTGCCCCTAAATTCCTTTTCACAAACATGGCAAAACCACACCCTACTCCACCCTGAATTTTTTTTCTTTCACCCACGGGTGTAACATATTGAAGGAATGGTTTTCTTTTGTTTAATGGGTGTTTTGCATAGTGTTCCATGGTATTGGTATTGGTTGTTGAAGGGCATTGGATTGGGTTTCTTTGCTCTCCACTAACACCCCCACCACTTTCCCTTCTAATTTGCACTTCAACTTCACTATCACCCCCATCCTCACTGCTGCTCATGTTTTTATATATTTAGAATACAAGTTTTAACTGAAAATGCAAAAAAATAAAAAAAAACTGACAATGTATGCTTGAGATTTTGCAAAAAAAATGAAAAAAATGAAAAAAGGAAAGGAAATGCATACCTCTTTGGTGGATTTGCACTCCCAACAACACTAATTTCAACCTCCTCTCCTCCTTCAAGCTGCTGCTCCTCCTTCAATGGCTGCAACTTCTTTTGCTCTCAAACCCTTGGCTGCTCAAACAAACAAATGCAAAAAACGAAGGTTAGAGAGGCCTTTTTTTCCTCATAAGAGAGTCGAAAACAATGGGGCCCATATATGCCACGTAGGCAAGGGCATGTGTTTTTTATTTTGAGTTTAAAAGCAATTTAGATGTGGGGGACGGTCGGCCGTCCCCTGGACGATCGAGGGACGGCTCAGCCGTCCCCCATCTGGTCAACGTTGCCCCCCCGTTTCGGGGACGGTTTCCTATTTTGGGGCAAAAAAGGGGACGGTCCCCTGGCATCCCCTAGCCATCCCCCTATACCCGGGACGTCCCAAGGACATGGACGGGGCATTTCAGGGGAGGGACGCATCCCCAGGTTTCCTTGCATTATTCTCATATCCTTAAATGGAGCACCTATACAAGATCCAATCCAAGATAACAATGCATGGTCCAAATTTACCCAAGCTCAAAATAGTTCTTCCCTTGGATGCAACATAGTTGAAACTACTAACACCACTTGGTGTGAAACTAGATTCCCTAACAAAGCTAATCAAAGGTAAGAAGATTCATTAGATTCCAATAGAATTACCAACATAGAAAATGGCGCCGATGAAGATGCCAACCCTATTCATGAAACCAAATTAGGACTCACACTTGAAATGGTGTGATTAATTGCAAGGTAGTCTTTCAACGCAAGATAAATCCCCCTAAGAGCTTTCTTCTGACATGAAGTTTTTGAATATCATTTCTCAACTACTAATAGTTCTAGAGCAATCTATATTACTGCTCCTATGTTGCTAGAGTTGTTGCTTCTCCTTCCAAAGAACACCACTATAGTTAAGGATGAAGCAGAGGAGGATACTAAGGAATTGGACTAGAAGAACGGTTTGAATAATGTCAAGGTTCTAGACCGGATGGGTCAGAATTGGTTACAATGAAGGCCAATTTGAGAGGAGTGAATATGGACATAGACACTCTCACTACATTCCATCAGGATCTGCAAACAATGGTTAAGTACTTTCTTTCTTCTCACAACAAAGGAAGCTTCCAGTGCATATGCCCTTCCTCGTCTAATGGGTGGAAAGGTGATGAGAGCTCAAAAAAAACAGAGATCATTCATGTTGTCAATTTTGAGGGTATTGATAACCCTACTAGCAATGGCAATGTCAAGCTCAAGATGGTAGTGGTAGCACTTGATGGATGGAACAGCAAAATGTTTGATCATGGGTGAGTGTGGATACAAGTGTTGGTCATTGGGGGATTTCATTCCTTCTCTGAATTTTCTGGTTCAAGATGTTTCAATTTTGGTGGATTTGCAGTTCAGGGTTGAGTTTGTATTTAGCATGTTCCTTTCTTTGCCTGCTATGCCCCTTCATGGGTTGTTCATGCAGGCTTTGGTTAGTTTATTATATAGTTGTGTACTCTTTTGTTCATGTTTTGGATTAGGGCCCCATAGCATATCTAAACAAAAACATGGCATATGTAGATCCCAAGGGAAACAGTCTCCTTGCCTTCACAACATTACACTTCAAGCAAGGTTGGATGAAAGTATAAGCCCAAGTTATTGCCTAAAGGTTTGTTGCTTTGTTAGCCTTACAACAATAGTGGACAAAGTTGATGTTGGGAAAACTGATTTATCAAGGCTTTTGCAGAGAATAACTTTATGGTGCCAACAAAATATATTCTTCAACAACACAGCCCTCGTTAGGATGTAGGAGTCACTCTCCAAATTAATTGTCTTCACAAAGCATAAGACAATAAAAAGACCATTGCTCCAATGTCACGTTCAAGGCTCTTTGTATGCCAAATGAGTAGACCACAAGGAGCGATCCACCACTGATCTGAAAGATGCCTCTCACTCCTCTGACTCCTTGGATCCCTCTAGTTGCACAATCAAAACTTAATTTGATCTGCCCTAGGCTTGGGGTAACCCATCTATCATTCCCTCGACTTTTCCATACTACTTGAAACCCATTATCAATGGTGTCCTTTGCAAGGTGTTGATTAGAATATAGAATCTTGTACTATGCTGAATGTATTATGAATTAATCACAGACCAAAACCAGGATTATTGGATGAGCTTAGTTGCAGAGAAAAAAGTTCCTTGAATGAATATGAATCTTGTGCATGCATCAATGAGCCAATACTTCTATACCAAGGACCTAAGTATTCAAAGTCGCAACTTACCAACAAAATGCAATTCTCTCCTTGTATGTGTAATAGCAGAGAAAACATTTGTCTATGCAATACTTATTATCATTTATAGAGAAGAAGGAAAGATAGAGAAATCACCATCCTGCCCAATGCAAACACCATTATGGATAAGGCAGAAATCACCAATAGAACAATTTTCGAGTGAAACATTGTACCTGCATTTAACATGTTTACAACAAGAATAAGTTCAAGTTGTAGATTATAAAGAGAACACACGTAAATTTGAAACTCATATGAAGTCAACATCAATCCAATAAAATTTTGATTTAGAGATAAATATAGTATGTTAAAAGTTTAATCAACAAGTGGTATTTCTTATTGTGATAGAGAAAGGTTATCATGGCTTTTGAGATCACCACTTTGGTAAATGACTTTCTAAAAATGAGAAAACTCGTGAGATCACAAAATAGACACATGAATTTAGAATTATTACATCAAACAAACAAGATGCTTGACTACCTTAGCAACACTATAGCAAGGCAATTGAAGAAAACTAGACCATTCCAGTTTTGATCTTTATATCATAGTATATCACCTCTCTGCCCAAGTGCATATTACAGTTATCACTAGAAGCCAAAATATTGAGGTTTGCATGCCTATTCTAGGAAATATTTCAGCCAATACCTCCTAGGTTCCCTTACAAAATCTTTTTCAAAAGGTTGTATTTTGAAGAACTCGAATGTTTCTTCTAACTCGAGCAAGGTCATTTCTTTACTTTCCTCTCTTAAATGAGAGGACATTTACAAGCCTTTTTAGAGCACCCAAACCCTCCATTTATCCTAGAAGAAACATAAAAAGGAGAATGAAAATTTGTCTTAAAAACCTCTCATTTACATATCCTTTGGTGGTTGTCCAAGTGAACAAGACAAATATGCATAGGTCACAATGAGCTAAAAGGCAATGGTGGGATTGAGATTTGATTTTTACCAACAAGCTATTTCATCACAATTTTCCTATCATGTTCCCTTCTTGAGCCTATGTTCATTGATGACCCTTAGCCTATTTTTCGCAATTTTTCTCATAGGCTAATGAGGTGGTGCAAAAAGAGAGATTAATTAAACAATTGAATTAAGTTGTCAAAAAGTAACTTTGAGATATAAATTAAAAAGATGAGTTATAGTTAGTTAAAAAAGGTATTTTAAGTGATTAAATAAAGTGTTGCTAGACCAAGGTGCAAACAGATGAATAAAAAGGGCACTTTATTATATTTTATAACTTTGAGGAAATAATTGTCAAAAAGAAAATAATATTATTTTATTTTCCTTGAAAAATTTATAAAAGAGAGGAATATTTTGAGAAAGGATCTTTCGACTCATTCAAACAATTTCAATTTCCAAGAATGGACATGTGTTCTTTCTTTCCCAATGAAAAAAACACTCCTAGCCTTCTAGTGCAGTTTTACTCAAGAATTGCCGATGAACTACATTAGGTAAAGATTTCCAGTTTGTAATTGCACATTTTTGGTGTGAAGTTTTATGTCTTTCCATTTAATGTTTCAATTTTTGGGTATAAATATTTAATAACAATAATGTGGATTTCAATATTTCAATGAGATTAATCATTATGCAGGCTGTGCCAATATGAATATTTCACAATTTGCAGGTCTAAATCAGGCTGTACCATTGAGGAGTTTCAGTTATTTTTATGTGTTGTACCATTGTCCTTCTGGTGGCAACTCTACTTGCACTAAATGCATACTTTGAAAAAAGGTTTGTCCATACAATTGTAGTTGGACTGTACCATTACCAGCCGTGTGCACAGGTCCCAAGTTTGATCACTGCAATTTGAAAACAAAAAAATCCAGAAATGCCAATCTACATGAGGCCATAACAAGTAAGTATAGGCAATATGAAGACTAAACCACAATTAAATAATGATTTCCTTGCTGGTCATACAACTTGTTTCTGATCGCAGCCTTCTTTACCCCATTCAGACCATACATTTTGAGTTCCTATGGTTCTACAGGCCATACATATCTTTGGGAAGGTAGCATCTAGTATCTTGAAAGGTTTGACTGTTATCAACACCAATCACAGCTATACAACCTTCAATAACAGTTATCTCAATCTACTTTGGAGTTCCAAAATTGGATCATCTCATTTCAGAAATCAACCTTTCCAATTGCAGCAGTTCATATCCAGCTTTCAATTTAATACTCAAAATTTATTGGTAGTGGTATTAATTTATTTCCAGTTTCAAAGTATTGTTTACAATTATTTGGATTTGGAAATTGATCATTGTATTACTCTTGCTTGCAAAATCAAATATTGTAAAAACTAGAAGATATGCCTCAATAGTTAATTTTATTTCTGAAGATCCTAGATAGTTCACCACCAAATCCTTGTTTATCATTGTAAAAGATTCTGGTTGATTTATCTATTGGATCCTTTTTTTAATTTTTAATATATTATCCGCCATGCTTGGCATGTATCGGAATCAGGTGATTTAATTTGCCATTTTGGCATTGACTCAATTATGCTTGCATTCAACCAATTTGGCTTCATCGAAATTTGCATTTCACTATTAGTCATTTTGGCTTCATCAATTCTATGACTTTGCTTATATTGTAATTTGGTTGGCTAGCCACCAATAACTTTCAATGTAATTCCATTGTCATCATTCTAGTCTCCATATGCTCTCACCTTGCCCACATCAGAAACTTGGTGATCAGAAAGAACTAGAATTCGAGTGATTGCAAAAAAAATGTAGTCAATTTGAGCTAACACTATGTAGAGGTTATTACATTTCCTCTTTGAAAAGGACCCTAGCTAAATCTCCAAAGAGGATCCATGGTTTTTCAATGAAGTTGACATACTTATGAGGTTATGCAAAAGGGTTTAAAACTACTCCCAAGAAAGCCAGTGAAGGTTGCAATTAGAGTGAAATTGTATTGAGGTGATTATGCTTTCACTATGACAAAAACTTTCAAGATTGTATGTGTTCACAATAAATATAGACCCAAAGGTCTAGATCATTTATGTCAAAAAATTAAGCAAATGTGATACAATAAGGAAGAAAAAACAAATGCGGTAGATTAACACAAAAACCAAAAGAAAATATTCATTCATTCATACATAATAAGATAGGATCATTCATATCATCAGTCTATCATATATCATTTCATATTGCAAGATAGATCCACACATCACACATGCTTGGGCAATTCACTAGTACATAGATGTTCGCATTACATGTTATTTTCTTAGTCCATCGAGTCCTATATCGTTTGCAATATAATATCTTACTATTGTAGCCTATCCATATGTAGGGACATGTCCCTAAACTCATCCTCATACATCTTTGACCAATAGGAGGTACCACAAAGCGTTTGATACTATTGCAACCTGCTTTCTATGACCTGCAATGACCTATGCCTTGTTCTATTCTATGGAAGGATAATCTTGTAAGACTTAGCTTTTGGCACCCTTGCAGATTTCCACCATCAACCTCCATTAAGTCGCCCTTTTGGGTCTTCACCCTAGTTGGCCTTTTGGGTTTTTAACTAAATCTATCAAGTCATCTATCAACTCTGTAACCTTCCAACATCATCACTCAACTTAAGCTATGCCTCATCCATGAGAAATACTAGCTCTAATTTCAAAAATATTTTCAAAGTTTGAACCATTGCTCCAACTACAATACATTCCATTTGTCTACATTCCTATATCTGAAAACAAAACTTCACAAAAAGGTAAAAATTCTTGTCACTAGGAGAGCAAAACATTCTTGTGTCTGCCCTTTATTTGTGTATATAATGTTGTATCCCAACAAAAAATCACCTATTGAATGCTTCACACATAGTCCAAGATATCAACATAAACTCTCTCAATGAGAGTCAAAGTAAAAGGTTCTAAGAGAGTAGGAACCAACTTTTTTAACTTCCTAAATAACATTAGTCAATTGTGATAAGTGAATATCTATTATCATACTAAGCTCCTTCATTTGTACAATGGTATTTGGTCTTTGTTCATTCATTAGGTTGTATTGGGACTGAATAGTTTACAATTCTTGTCTCCACGAGCCATCCAAATCATTCATCCAATTGTAGGATACAGAATTTTGAAGAATTCAACTCTCTAGGTTATCAATCTACATTTTTTGGGTTAGAGTAGTCTATGGCCAATTAACACAATACTGATATAAGAGTGGATGTGTTGTTGCATGTGTCCTCAAGATGTATTTGTTTGTTCAATTCCTTATGACCGTTTCTCTACTTTGTTGCATTCTACCTAGTTCCTCCATCTCATTATCTTTAATAACTTGTTCTTTCATTTTCCTCTTTTCCAACTCCCAATTTCTTATCTATCCCAATAAACCTTGCACGACTACTTTGAATTTCTCAATTACTCTTGCGGAGTCAACTTGTATTTGTGGCATATATTTGTAATGTCCCCATTTTAGCCCTACGCTCTTCATGTGGTTTTAACCTATTTCCAAGAATCCGTAGGCTACTCAAATGTGCAAATTTAGGGTTTCCACTTTCAATAAGTCTTGCTTCCAACTCAGTTCAATTTTCTGTTGGTTTTGATGTGAACTTAGTATTTATAGCAGTTGGCTATTTTTAGTAAGTCTAATTTTGGCAGTGGCATCATCAGCAGTTCAGCAAAAGTCATCTTGCTATCCATCAATTTCAGTATTAGCATTGGTTTTGGTTATCTCCATGGACTGAGTTTTATACTTAGTCAATTTCATGTTTTTCAGTTGTACCGCACGCCTAGGCTTAATAACTTCGTGTTGTTTTAAAGAGGGGTCATTAAGGGGTCATGTTGAGAATTTAATGATTTAAAAAAATGCTTTATTGTTCCAATATGGAAATGGACGCCTAAAAGGGAAGTTGAATAATGTTTTATTATTTCAAAAAGTAAATGCTTAAAGGTGGCGTCCCTCTTGGAAGTTGAAGTGATTCAACTTCTTGGAATTTGAAGTGTTTCATTTGCCAATTGAAACTTATATATTGCTGTTGTTTGAAGAGCTGATCATCTTTGGAAATATTGTAAAGTTATGCTGCTGGTTTGAAATCCAGAATCCAGCTAAGGGAAAGCTTAGCAATTCCACTCCATTCTTCGGGCCTCAAATTATGGTTCCATAAATGGTGGATTGAGAGTGTGCTTCATTCAGAAGTGCATATTGTGTATCAAAGTTGAAGAATTTGGTAATAACTTTCAAATTTGTATTTGTTGGTTTATCATGGCTGTAAGTGATTTTTGAATACAACTCTATGTATGAATTGTAATGCATTCTGGGTACTGAAGCAATGGTTTTCTAAGGCATGGGCGACCCTTCTTGCAAAAGTTGGGAATTTATTTTGAAGTAATGATTTTTATAGAGAGGGTTGTACTTCTTCAAGGTCATACCATTGCTTGTTGTCTTCAAATTTGTGCAACAAATAATATTCAGCTTCTTGAAGTGGTTTCAAGGTTGGAACTTGGGCGCCATTCCCCTTAAAAGCTTTAGCAATCTGTTTCAAGTCATTTAGTGGAGTTTTGTAGAGTTAGTGAGCATTGTGACGTTGTTGGTTTACACTAGGTTGAAAGGCAATTTTGTATACAGCTTTAAGGGAGATTTTTATTTGCACATGGGTATTGACTCCTTCAATTAGTATGCTAGAGGCGCCCCTTTGGGTGCATTATCAGAATTTATTGTGGAGTTGCTGATTTTATCTAAGGAAATCGCCCTCTAGGAAGGTCGTACCATGCTGGGGTCTTCTTGGAGTTCATGCTTAATTAATACTCAAGTTTTGGTTGCAATTTAGTCATTGTTTTGAGGCGCCAATCTTCCAGAAAGCCATTGCAATCAGTTTCAAACAATTTCGAGGTAATTTCATGAAGTTATGAGCATTTCTTTGATTTCCAGCTTGTTGGTTCACAGTTTAAGTCTGCTAGTTTTTGTTATAGACCTCATTAAGTTCAGATTTTGGCCTCATTTTCAGTCCTTGGGAGTTTTAAACATTGCTATAATCATCCTTCTTATATTCGCATTCATTCTATTGTTGTAACACTCGTAATTTGCAGATTCTTTCAATTGTAAGGTTGAGAATTAGTAGTACTAATCCAACCATTATTATTATTGCAATTAATTGTGATTTCTAATGCAAATACTTTAACCCCTGGATGGTTTACCACCAGTGTGGAGAATAAACTTTGTAACTCTCATTGTACCCATTGAAAAGTGGAGAATTCCCACTCAAGAGTGGATGCCCGCCGCAGTGGATGAATTAGTTGAATTGTTTGTAGTATTACTATTCCCTCCATTGTTTAAGTGGTTGAGCGGAAATCTTTATGGCTATTCACCGCCTAAGTTCTTTCAGTTTTGTAATAAGTACTCCGCCATATGTTAGCACCTCGCCTTCAAAAGGATCTTTTGTGCACATTCTTGGCATGGAGTTTATCTTCCATTTTCAGTTGTATCAGTTTCAGTATTGAGTTATTTAGATCCTAGGGATCCTCTAACCATATGCCTGCCCCTCTTCCTTCAGTGGTTTTAGGGCGCATTCTTGGTTAGAGTTCTTTTCCGCATCGTTTTGGTTATGAAGCTAACCTTAACAGGTGCGTGTTGCATTGTAATTGATATTGAAAACTCAAGGAAAATTAAGGGGCATATTTCAATATTGTTTTATCAAGTTAAGCATTTTGTCCATACTCTCCTCCAAAGATAAACATCCTTGGAAAGAATCTTTTCTAGTAATACTTTGCAATACTTCACTTATATACATTTTCTAAATTGGTGTAATTTGGGTCAAATCTACTTGTGGTCCTACTAGTGTGTGGTAATAATAATGTTTGGGCCTAATATGTTACTACCTGAGCAATCTATTTCTGCTTTGCCATATATTCTTTTATTTTCTCAAATGGATCATTAAGTTGTTGGCCTACCAAAGTCATCAATGTCTATTTAGAGTTATGTTCATCCTTTTCCTCTATCTCTCTCCTTTTTACTTGAGAACCATCCTCAGTTCCTTCTCCTAATACCTTCTCCTCTATTTGTTCTTTCCCTAATGTTGCTTCTTTCCTTTCCTCATCACCATCTTTTCTAATTTCCTCTTTTTCCTTATCATTAACTAGGACTACTTCTTCCCATCCATCTTCTATAAATGGTTCTAACTATCCTTCATGTGATGAGGAGGGTGCTTTATCAAGTTCTTTTTATTTGCACTTTTTCTCCTTTATTACTATCCCATAATCCCTCTTTTCCATTAGGATTACCTCCTCATATAATTCCTTTTTTCAATTAATCATCTTTCATATTGTCCATTAATGTGTCTCCCCTCCATTTTGTTCTTAGTTCTTGAGCTTAACTTAGAGTTTTAGGTGACAAGTTCAACTCGGTGGCTACTTGTCCAATTGCATAGCTCTCAATAGAATCATGAACTTTAAATGCATCCTCTCTTTGTGGGGCCATTTTTGTCTACAAATTGTTCTTAAACTCCACCAAAAACCCCTTAGTAATGTGGTCCATTGTATAGGGACTTACTAGAATAAAGCCTCTAGTATGATCTGTTTAGTAATTATGGTGGCATGAGTGTCTGATTTTACAACTTCTAATGGTTTTCCTTTTATCAATAGAGATCTATAAAAAAAATTCCTATCTAAAATATCCTCTATCTAATTTTTACGTTTTATTTTGCAACCTAGCTTCTTGCAACTCTCTATTCTAGTTGTGATATTTTCTTTTTCTATCCCTTGTTCCTCCTCTGAAGAGTTGTCATACTAGACAAGTCCTCTGTGTGCTTTTTGTTTCTATTGCTTTCCCTTGTTGGTTGCTCTTGTTCTTCCTTGTTTTTCTCAAAGCTCATCTATAAACAGGCTTTTGTTGTTTTCTCTATGAGTGGCTCTTATAGTGAAGGGGTTCTCTCTGCTTGCATAGTTTCCTTTTCAAGTCCTTTCCTTTTATCCCCCTTCCCCTCATGTTGTGTGGACTTTTGTGCCAACTCCTTAATGGTTTCTTTCAGTTTGAGTCCTTTATCTCAAATTTTCCCTTTTACAATGGGGTTTTCCCATTTGAGGATCCTATTCTTTCTAATCTCCTTCCTTGCTCTTTTTCTTTCTCTCTTCCTTGTTTCTCCTCTGTTTTGGTTATGCCAATTATTTTTGGAGTTCAAGGATCTTCAATTTTCTATGTTTTATTTCTTTCTATCTTTCTTGGCTTTTTGTCAATATACTCTTTCTAAGTTCCAAACCTTTTTGTGGTGGGTCCTGTTGGTGTACATTTTATCATCCATCGAACACAGAATAAAATGTCCAAAGACACTCTATCCTCTCTTGAAAAACCACCGCATATGCTAAGATTGCGAGAAGATCATATGGCGATTCCAAGGTTTCTTTTGTCAGGTCTTGACGTGTGGATAAGCTCAATGGGCATTGTGATTTTCTGGTAATACACAAAGGGACTTACGTTAAAGAATTCTTCACAAGTTTGGGACTTAGGCAGATTTATCATTAAAAGCTTCTTCAATGGGGATTTTCAATGTGGATCTCAAAAAAAATAGCAAAAAAACAAGGGTTTAGGGGATCTATTCTACGCCTAGGAATTTAAGAGACAGTAAAGATTTGGTGAAAGGGATAACCACGCTTTGTTTCACCTCACTGGGACAACTACGCAAAGTGGGTGCAATCTTCAAGGGGTGTGATTATAATTTTCAAGTCTCGAATGAGACCGAAGTTAAGCTTCCACAATTACAAGCTCAGGCTAACTTTATGCATTGAATGCAAATCATCCATTCGAAGAAAGTATGAGCAATATTTCACCATTGAATCTATACGATCAATCTCACATTCACTTAACCAATATTCAAAGCAAATTCTACTTAACTTAATTCTAACTCTAATCTATGGTAGAAGAAGCTATGCAACCTTGCTTACTATTTGACAATAAAAGTTATTCCAAGCAAATCATGCATAAGAGCTTTTATTATCGGAAATAGTCTCAATGCAACAATTTCATACACTGTCTCCACACAAATGAAAGTGAGAGATCACCAATTTAAATAGAGTTTTCAAAATGAAATGAAGGGCCAAGATTAAATCAACATCAATGGCCAAGATTAATACAACCCAACCCTAATTAGGGTTGCCCAAAATAACATCAGTTGACAACTAGTAAACAAGTAGTAACAAGCAGTGAAGTGGCAGTTGGAGCTATCCTCAAGGGAAGGTGTCCCTATCTTCTTGGGCAGCATTGTGCTCGATGAATCTGGACACGTGAAATATGCTAACCAATTTTTTCGAAGAAGTAACACAAAATAACCAGCAATAGATGATTGGATTAGCGTTAGCCTCGAACTAAAAATCTGGACTTGAATGGAAGATAATGAACTTGAATTGAAGAAACTGAATTTGAATGGAAGAACTACTCAACGTCAAGAATGTGCACTCAAGATCCCACTGAGGGCGAGGTGTTAACATATGACGGAGTCTAAGAAATTGAAATTATAAACTGTTAGGCGGATAACCAGCCATGAGAAACAATTCCACACTACCACCAAACAGTGGGGGGAAAAGATTACAATAGAAAGCAATTCATCCGCTGCGGCGGGCATCCACAATGCTGTGGGGATTCACCACTATGAAGTGGGTATAAGAGTGTTACAAATAGATTTTCTACACTGGCGGTAAACCATCCAGGGGTAATTTAATGATAAACAAAAAGTAAATTGCAGAAATGAAAGAATGGTTGGATTAGTAATGCTTAATCTCAACCTTACAAATAGAACTCTGCAAATTACTAAGTACAATTGATAAGGAATGAACCTTAGATACAAGTATGAACTTCTACAATGATATAACACTCAAATACTGAAGTATAAGCCAAAAAACTGGAAATTGCAACAGTCTGATATAAAAATCAGAATTCTGGAAATTATAACAGCAGACTGTGAAACAGTAAAATATTCATAACTCACTCGTTTCACCTCCGAATTGACTGAAATCTTTTGCAAATGTTTCTCAAGAGGTAGGCGCCCAAAAACCAAGCACCAAACAGCAGCAACTTCAACTTATTTTTTAACTTGCACAATTCCCAATGCATATGAAATGGTACGGCCCTCTTGGGAAGGGCGATTTTAATTAAAAATCAAGCACTTCAAAATAAAATCTCAAAACTTGCATGAATGGTCGCCCAAGGTCAGCAAACAGATTGGTTAAATACCCAGAACGAAATTCAAGCTGGAAAATAAGCCATGAATAAAAATCACTTTCAGCAGTTGATGAAACAGCAAACCAAAATTACCAAAATCTCCAAAATTCTTCAATCTTTGATGCTCAATCTGCTAGTCTGAAGTTGAGAAGCAGCAATGTAGCCAACTAGGTGTTATATTGCAAACACGAAATTGGATGAGAGGCTAGGAGGTAGACTTCCTCGAAGCAATTTGTCAATTGTCATTTCGACAGCATAACTTTAGCATAATTTTCATGGATGAAATGCTGGAGCAAAAGCCTTCAATAAATAAGAGCTCACAAACTCTTCAAATGCCTGAGAAGCAGACCAAGAGACACAGGAGACCCTTCAATTTCCAAAAACCATTCAACTTCACAAGGTGGCGTCCCAAAAGGCCTCATATAAATTCACTTTATTCAAAAATATAAAAGTGGCGTCCACTTTTCAAGATGATGAAATATTTGAATAAAGACTAATTAAATTTATGATGAAGGCGTACCCCTTCATGGCCCCACTTTAAAACAACTTAAGTTACCTCCTTAGGCCAAGGTGGGAGTCAACAGTGAATTAGAACAAAAAGCCATTAATTAAATATTTTTGCCAACTGAAGACCAAACCAAAAAATATAACAACTGCTCCAACTGCCAAGGATTAAGAATGGACAACTGCAACTGCCACAACTAGCATTTACTAAAAATAGTAAATAATATGAAATACCACAAAACTCCAAGCCAAGAAACCCTAATTTTCACCTCATTCCAGTCTACGGGTTCCGGAATAGACTGATGAACTGCAATGCTGATCACTGATGAGAAGGGGACATTACAACACGACCGTGACAACTTCCTCCATCGTGACTGGCGGCAGCATGCTAATCCTGAATTCAAGTCCATCCAACCTCGACACATTTGGCGAAGCTGCTTTCCCAATCCGCCTCCTGCCTCACAAAATCATTCCGGATGGCTAAGAGATTCGTCACTTTTGCGAAATCATGTCTTAGAATTGGTTCAGTAGCAGAGAAGAAAACCTCCTGAACCTTATGCTTCAACCTCTCCAGCTGCATGTTGTTTTCCCGGACAATTTCTCAATCAAACACATCTGCAGCTATCATGTAAATCTTCTCCTAGATTTCTCTAACTTGCTCTTCAACTCTGAGGCCATCCGCCTTTGCCTTCTCCAGAATTTCTCTCCGTATAGTCACTACCCAAAACCAATGGTGAAAATCATAAGCTGCTCCTGCAGCAATCACCTTTCCTTCGACCAACTCTTCCATTGGAACGCCCTTCAGGACTTTGAGGCATGGAATGAGCCTCTCCTGAATGTCTGGAAGGTTGTCCCAAGTTTCTACCATATCAACCAACCTAGAAAGAAAAGAAGAAGTTTTCCCGTAGGCAAGTGCCAATTTCTCCATGAACAAGGCTGCTTCCGTGCCCTCGCTTATCATCCATTCCTGGGCCTCCTTGGTCGTGACCATTCCTTGCTCCACATCCTTGGCTACTTCCTGCGAGGGATTAAGAAGAGGAGGAGCTACTGCATCACCCTGATTGAGTGGCTGGGTCAGATGTCGTATGTACTCCTCCAGGAGCTCGACCTCCCTTTTGTATTCCTTCTTTTTCGCCACTTCTTTTTCCAATCTCGCCTTGACAGTTGAGACAGAATTGTTCAGTTCTTCCACTTTTTGGCCTTTTGTTGTTGGGCCAAGATCTATAGTGGTTATGGCGTACTCCTGTGGAGTGATCTCACCTTGTGGCTTATCCACTGTTGGTACTGCGATATGTATGGAAAGGCTATCAGCCTCGTTCCTCTGAATGATAGAAAATTTCTTGGCAGGTTTCTTAATAGCAACCTGTTCCAACCTTGCCAAGAAATCCGCAGTATCATCTTCCTCTTAGGCCTCGACAGGTGCCTGAATCTTCATCCTCTCTATCAGCCAATCCGGAATGGTAGGCTGCTCAATACCATCTTCCTCCTGAACGTTCTCTTCATTTGGAACATCCAAGACTCCTCTGAGGGCGGAAATCATTCCCTCTTCGAAGTCATCATTTTGGACTTCCATCTCATTATCTAAACCTAATATTTTTGTGCCCGTAGGAGATGAGGGCTCATCGCTATCCAACTAAATAGGCTCATTGTTCTCTTCTTGAACTTCAAAAGGTCTCATCATTTCGGCCAAGGATTCATCTGCGGTGGCCACCAACTCATCAATATTCCGAGACGCTGCGGACCGAGATGGTTCTCCCCTCTGTCTTTTTGGAGAAGGATCTATACTTGGAACTGCTTCCTTCCTCTTCTCGCCAATCTCAACCAAATCTTGATGGGATGCGCCAGCATTGGAGGAATACGACTCCGTCTCGCTCAGTAAATCATACGTGAGCGTTATTCTTTTTTGTCTCATCTCCTGGACATGATGGTCGACCCACCACTGAGAATACTTGGTCACTGGTCTCATCAAGGTTGCCAAGTCTGAGTGCTCAGGCTCTGACCACTTTACGGGAGGAAGAGGTCGGCTCTCTTCGAAGCATGGCTGGACATAATTCCCATCGTCCTGCAACTGATCAGGCACTCGACAAAGTTCAATTGCCCTCATGAAGTCTACTAGCATTCTAGACCATAATCTTCTTCTAACCTCATATTCATCAGCAACGTTCGCCCAGAAGTCCTCCAGTTCCACTCTATGCTTGTACCTTCTCCCATCCACTGTCCAGATATGATGATGTGGGTCAAAATTGACCCTGGACTTGTAGGCTGTGAATGGGTACCACTGGATTTCTAGCCTGGCGGTCTCTACTACTTGTGCTGATAGACAGGATTCTAACAGATTCCCGATAAAGAATGGGAATGTAACAAGCGCCTTCTTACTCAACCTCTGGATGTCTTGATATTCTTCCAGCTACCTTAGGACTTCAAGCAGGATCATCCGATTTGTCGGATAGATGGGCAACTTATAGGGATTTCCTGTAAATTCCTGGATCCTGACATATGTAAATTTTGGAAACTAGATGAACCAGGATCTGTATTTACTGATCAAACTCTTTGCCTCATGACTCAGCCTTTGATGCACTCCTCCTTGAAGTGTTCTAGTGATATACATTAAGAAGGCATCGTGCACCCGCCTGAAATGAGATTTCTCCCTCAGCTGGAGCTGTGGGTAGCAATCATAAGGCCTGAGTTCATTTTCTCCGTTGCCAACATTGCCTTTGCAAACTAGTCTTGGGTATTTATATGACCTGGCCAATAAATAGACAATATACGAGCTCATCTGAAAAGACTTAGTCTTTTCCAAATTGACCAACTACTCGTGAAGATTGTTACTTATCATTCGAGACTAGTTGAACATCTTTACGTCGGAAGTGATTTCATCTATTAAATAATACATCCAATTTTCAAAATATGCACCTTGTGGGTTGCCAGCTATTCTGTTCAACATCAAAATGATGTCCCCATAGTCTTTTTTAAAGTCTGTCTGGCGTGGCCTCTTAGGCATCTTCTTTATTGACGTCTTAGGCTTCTCCAGCCATGCCTTATTAATATTTGTGGCGCATAAGTCTGACTGGCTATCATACAATCCCTTGGCTTCCTCCTTGGTTTTGTAGGTGGTACGGGAATGTGCTGGGATGCCAAATGTCTCCTATATGGCTACCTCGCCTAGGTGAGCCAAAATTCTGCCGTCAAGTGCAATGATTTGTCTCTTCTGAGCATCGTAGTGGATAGCACATTCTACCATTAATTCAGCACAATCCATCGCAGGCGGGAATCCAGCTGCCTGAAAAATTCCATTTCTCACCATTTGTCTGGCAATTGGTGTCGGAAGTCCGTCCTATCCATATACTCTTTTCTTGAACTCTATGAAGTCAACATGTCCCAGATCGGTGTCTGCAACATTTTTCCATTTTGAACTTATTTTCGACTCTCACTGTGCGCCTTTGCTGGTGAACTTCATTGGCGCCTTCTTCAATGATTTGCCCACCGTGGTCATCAACCTTCAGTAAAAATACTAACATTAATACGGAGACTTTTTAAAATAATTTATTTTTGTGCCTTGTGTTCAAATATTTTACTTTCAGCTCAATAAATAATTAAACTTCTGCGAAATAGCAGGCTGAAAGTAAATAAATTTAATTGAAATTTGGCCAGAGCTTAGCCAAGATAGAAAAAGACAGAAGGAGAATGGCGAATTTATCCAATTGAACTTCAAACCTCAGGAAAGAGCTTCCGGCTGCAGATCAGATTTAAACTTCGAGAGTTTAATCAAAAAGCAAGTGACAAAGTGCGCCTATCTTGCACAGAAATTCGACCTTCAGCAAATAAATCCTTCAGTCCTTCGAGAAGAAAACTCTTCTTGAGCATAAAATTATTCCTTCTTCTGAGAAAATCGATCTTGCCTGCAGATGGATTGATCATCTTAGAATTTCGAGAGATTAACCTCTCTTCAGCTGTGTCCGTGAAAAATGAGTTGCTGAAACTCATTATAATGCTGAAGAACTTGGTTTGTTTTAGCAACTGCCTTCTTCTCTCTCGATCTCGATTTGTTTTCTCTTCTTCAAACAGGCAAGTTTCCATTATTTTTCGAAAAAAACTCCATGGCGATCTTATCCAGGCAAATCTCTTTGATTTCCAAAATTTGATTTTTGCTTAGATGTTTATCTTTAATTTTCGAAAAAAATTAAATCCAATTAAATTCGATTTTTCCAAGTTTTAATTCATTGGCGAATTTAATTTTTCCCATTGGATTTTATCTTTGTCCTGCGCAATTTATTTTCCTCCGATACACGTCTGGCGAATTTAATTTTGTCCAAGGCTTTTAAATTTTTGAGTATTTGGAAATAAATTATTAAAAAATTAAAATATTTTAATTTATTTCCAACCCGTTCATGTTGGACCCATGGCTATTTTAATTTTTCTCCTTTTTTCTTTGGCTAAAAGTTTATTTTTCAAATTTATTCCAATTTTCGTCTAGCCAAGTTAAAATTCTAGCCATCTCGTCAATAAATGTTACCCCAGATCCTCATTTTCTTCTGCCATGGCGGACTTCAAATTGTGTCGGGCACATTTTCTCGTGCTGAAATCAATTTTTCTCTTGTTTGGACGAATTTCTCTAGGAAAAGTCTGTGTTTGCATATCTCCCTTAGGCAAAATTCCATGATACTTGACAAATTTTTATCCCTTCTAGCCAAGGGCGGACTTTTTTGCTTATTTGCCATGTGCATTTTCCTCTGTATACTTGGCCAACTTCATCAAATTTTTCTCTAGGCTTCCAGACTTAGGCAAATTTTTAATCTTTCTTCTCTTCTTACGCTAGGCGGACTTCAAACTTCCTTTGCCATGGCCTAGGCGGACTTTCTCAAGTCCTTCCCATCTTTCATCAAGGCACGGCGGACTTTCTCAAGCATTTTCCTTCCACACTTGGCCAAAATTCGCATTTCTCCCCTTTAAAACATTAAAATACTTAGGCAAATTTCGGACTTTTCCATTAAGGCACCAAACACTTAGCAAAAAATTTCAATTTCCTCCTTCCTTATGCCTAGGCAGACTTCCCAAGCATTTTGCCAAGTCAAGGGCGGACTTTCTAAGTGCTTTGCCATCCTCCTCAAGGCTTGGGCGGACTTTCCACATACCTTGCCAAAGCTGGGCGGAGTTTGGAAGGGTCTTGCCAAGTTGGGGCGGACTTTAGGCATGTCTTGCCAAGTCCCTTATTTTAAGGGCCGACATCTATGCCACGTCTTGCCATCTTCCCTCAAGGTTTGGCAAACTTTAGAAGGTCTTTGCCGTTTTTTTTTTTTCTTGACTAAGGCAAGGGCAGACTTCATACTTCTTTTGCTTTGTCCCTTAAAAGTAGGGCCGACCTCATTCATGGCTGAACATGTTGCTTGATGGCGAATTTTCCAAACTTAGACAAAATTTTATCATGGACTTCATGCCCTTTGGTTGATTTCTTGGTGATTTTCCTCATGATTTTGACTGATTTTTGAATGATCTTTCCAGATTTTCTCATGCTTTTGGGTTGATTTTCTCAGATTTTTGACTGATTTTCCATGTTTTTCCTGATTTTTTGATTTGATTTTTCGATTTTCACTTTGATTTTTCAATGATTTTTTAATTTTTTGGTTGATTTTTGGATCTAAAGATAGAAAGTTGACTTGCTGACCAGGGTTGACTTTCTAAAAATAGAAAAAGCAAAATCCCTAAAAAATAGGGAACCCCGTTTGGTCCAAAAATGCCAAAAATGAAAAAACGAAAAAAGCAAAAAAGCAGATTCCCTAAAAAATAGGGAGTGTCAGAATTAGCCCAAAGCACAGGCGATCCTCGTCTCTCGGGCCTTCTGAACACTTCCATGACGTTTATGCACTGATTCAAGCATGGATTATTGACTTGGCTTGGATGACTCTCAAAAGACTGACTTGAAACTCTGAAAGAAGTCACCTCATGAAACCGTTGCGCGGAGACAAAACCCTAAAAACTAGCAGACTACTGGGGGTCCCCATTTGCGATGGGGCGATGTGTGAAAAGGTCACAACAAGTCTTTTGGTCAAGCAAGAAGATTGTTGTTGTCCTTTCTAGTAATTTTTCACTTGCTTTATAGGGAAGCTCCAAGACCAAAAAGGTCCTTGGTTCAACAACATCTAAGTGAATGTAGTCTTTATCTACAACAAAAACATCATTCTCTAGTTTCTTCGCAACCTTTAAACTCAACCTCTCCCTCTCTTGCATATTTGTTTGGAATTTTTTCAAAACAAGTCATAGACAAATTTATAAACCTTTTAATCAAGAAAACCTTCTATATGTTTAAGGATCTAGCCACCCATTGATTTTTTTGATCTCCATATGCACTTCCCAAATCCAAGCAACTCACTCATAAAATAGAATGTGAGGCATATTATTAAGGACCCATAACTAAATTCATGATGGTTCTTTTTGGTTTTGTTGATATTGTCCATGAGTTGTTCCTATAGGGTTTAGCAAAGATCATATTTTTTCCCAATTGTGACCATCTCATATGCGGTGTATATACAAGTAGCAATTGAGGAATCATCTGTGTTGGTATGTTAGATTTTGTAGACTATACTTTTTGTTGGGTATCTAACTCTTAAGGTCGCAAACTTTGCTTACTACTAAAATACTTGCATCAAATATTGCCCCTATCAAAGCTGACATATTTGTTCTTCACCCTTTTAGGCTGTTGCTGTTAATAACAGCGTCGGTCATATTCTTCCAGCGATCTCCTTTGCTTCATGTTAATAAATTAAATCATAGCTTAGAGCTATTTAATTTATTGAGACATCGATTCACTCAAGAGGCACGATTTATTGTTGAGTTGCAATTGTTTGTTAAGGCCGACATGTTGATTAATGAAGAGGCACGTTCAATAAAGAAATACATTTGTTATCAAGCTGACCTTGAAATGGCGTGATTCCTTATGTGGCCGACTTCTTGCTCATTGGATACGACTTAATGAAGGGGCGCATTCCTCTATGATGGCCGGCTTGATTTGAAGAGTGACGACCTTTCTATATTGTATATATATTCAATGTTTCTCTCTTTGTTGATCATTCATTCCATTCAAGTATATTCGTCACAAGTTGAGATCATCAAGTGCGAGTTTATTTACAAGTGCAGATCATAGTTGAAGGCTGAGTTTCTCTGTCAGCGAATTGTCTCTTTGTATTTCTGTGTTGCATCATATCTAATGCTTATATTCTGATCTGCAAATTGACCTCTTGTAAGTAGATCATTGTTGTTGAAATTCAATATATAAGTGATATATTGTTGCTGGTTTTTTTCTCCCTCAAGAGGAGGGTTTTCCCAGGGTATCTGCTGTGTTATTTGTGTCTGATTTTGAATTAATTTCTGTGCATTTAATCTGATCACTAAATTTAACTTAGGCAATTCTCGTCTACCCCATAAACCATGACTACCTTGATTGATTCTTTGGTTATGCAAAATGATTGATCCAAATACATGAAGTCTCTATGGATCTAACTCAACACCAATCTTATCCACTTGTGCTCATCCTCGAAGCTCAGAAATTCTTCCCCTACGTCAAGCTTCAACTTGCCAATGGTTGTGTATTTTGCTAAATGTTCATCACTATTACTCACCTTTAGTATTTTACCCCCCTCTACAATTCCAAAGTGGTCCATCTCTATTAGCTTCAAATATATATACTTTCTTACATCCTCATCATTGATCACTCCTCCAAGTATATTTGAGAAGGCCTCTTGAAGGTTATTCTCCATTGCCTTCCATGTGAATGGTTTGTAAATGATTTGTTTGAAATTATTACCTCTATGAGTTGTGGTGTGGAAGTACTTGCCATTGATCCTTTTTTATTTTCCTTACTTCACCATTCTTTGTTTAACTCTAGCTCACAAACCCTCAAATTTTCCCTAATTGCTTAGCTCACCCACTACTTCACACTTTGCATTTAAAAAAATTTGGTGCTTTACCTTCCACTCAACCTCCTTTTATAATTTTTTGCTCACTTTGCTAACATCAACGCTAAGTTCATTATTGCTTTTGTCTATTTTATGTTAACTTTCCCATTTTCATTTTGAGAGGCTTTTCTCCTCTACGCGATGAATAGATTGAAACTAATTATATATATTATAATATACATGGTACACATTATACATTGTGTTCCTTTCACACTTACTACCTCATTTTAGCTTTGATCCTCGACATTATAAGGTTTTAGCCAAGCACCATTTACATAACCACTTAACAATTCACCAATTGGAGTTTTCAATTTTATAGCCCCTATCTTTTGTATATGAGTTTATGGGATATGGGTGAAGCCACCACATTTTCAATTTTCCTAGATTTGTAATCTTGCTATTGTATAACAAAACTACATCTCTAGTTTCCAGCTGTTCATTCCTAATATTGTGGTCATGCCATGCTTTTTGTCTTATTTTCTCTTTTGGTGATTATAAGCTGCAATTAGTCTTTTCTCATCCAATTTTTCCAACTCTATCAACCTTTCTCTTACAAGTTCTTCTTCATTCAGCCTTGTAGAGATTGCTAACCTTGAATTGGGAACCATATATTGTATTGGCAATGCCACATATAAACAATATTCTAGCTAAAATGGAAAATTTTGTTAGCCTTTTATATGTTGTGTGGTAAGCACATAGTATTGCAAGGATCTTTTGGTCCCAACTTGTAGCATTTCCATCACATACCTTCATTAATATCTTGCCCAAAATTTTGTTGAATGTGTCACTTGCACCATTTTCTTGCAGGTGATAAGGTGTACTTTTGTTACAGTTGATCATGAAAGTTTCCAAAAGTTCTCAAATTGTTTCATTTACAAAATGTTTTCCTTGATCACTTGTAATTCTTAAAGTGGACATCCAAACCGTCTAATGCTCTTATATATAAACTTCGTCACAATCAATGTTGTGCAATCCTTTGTAGGTTCTCCTTCTGCCCACCTAATCAAATATTCAATGTTGGTTATAATAAATCACATGTGGAAGTTACAAGAAAGAGGATTTATTGGGCCAATGAAGTTAATGGCCCATTTTTTTAATGGTACAAAAGACAATACTAGCCACAATAGCATTTCATCCATTGCAATTAGTTTGCCAACTCTTCAACAAACATCACATTTCCTTTCATATTTGTGACCACCTTCAACAAAGTAAGCCACCAAATCCCTACAAGTAACACCTTTCTTGCTATATCGTCACTAGAATTATACCCTCCAAAAATCCCTTCATGAGCCTCTCTAAGAATATTTTCTCCTATGCTCTAAAACTACCCATCTCAAGAAATTTCATCTCTCCTTATAATGTACAATTCACTACCAATTATTGTATGTGGAACGACTTGAGCAGTAAGTAACCTTCTTTCTCTCCAATTCTCCAAAAACTCACCAGATGAAAATTCAGCAATATTTTTCAACTTGTTTGGTATTGCATTCACCTTAAATAGATGTGTTACTAGAAAATCATACCCCATGGGCCTCCCTCTTCTTTGTTTTCAATTTTGGATAAATAATCAGAGCCTTGATTTACATTTCTTAGTTTTACCATTATTTTTGAAGTCAAACTCTTAACAACATCAATATTTGACATGTGCAACTATGTATGACCAATCTATTCAAATTAGGTACTTAAGTGGGTCATTGTCAATATAGAAATTGAATGGGGCTTCCAAGAGGTACTATCTAAATTTCTATAAAGAAAATACCATTACTAGTGCTTCCCTTTCAATTGTTGTATAGTTTTTCTCAACCCCCATAAGCTTTTGCTAGAAAATGCAATTGGATCATCTTTTTTCCTCTTGGATGTGTGAGTATTGCACCAATTGTTCTACTCGATGAATCCACACGAAAAATAGAACAATTGTTTCCAATCCATAAAGATCAAAATGAGAGCTTCTACCATCTTATTTTTCAATGCATCAAACAATTGCTAGCACTTCTCTATCCATTCAACTTTTCTTTTGTTTTCTTCTTTAAGAATTTCTCAATCAATTTAAAAAATGGTAGCATAGTTTCTAATGAACTTGCAATACTACCCAATGTATCCCAAAAGTGTCTTAATCACTAATGCATTCTTTAGGGGTGATAAGTTCAAAATTATGGCAATCTTCAATAGATCTACCATCATACCTCATTTAAAAATCATATGGCCTAACAAACCAAAGGGAGTTGCAAATCTGGACTTTTTCAAATCGAAAGAAATTCTTGGGTTGTGACACCTTTGAAACATTGACCTCAATACAAAGATATGAATTTTTAGCAACCTATACACTATCCAATCATCTAGATATACCTCTAAGAAATCATTAATGAAATATCTAGAATGCTTTCACCATAATCATGCTAACCACTACATGTGCATTTTTTAAAACAAATGGCATTACCATGAAAATAAATAACCTCCACTTCATAGCAAGAATAGTTTTCGGTTGATCCTCTCCTTTTCTCACTTGGTGGTAACTAGGGAATCCATTAGTGAATGAATACACTTTTTTAACTGCAACTATCTCCAATATTTTTTTTGTAAAAGGAGTTGGAAAAAGATTGTGGATGCATGCTTTGTTTAATTCCTAGAGATTTACACATCCTTATTTCTCCAATTTTCTTGTTCTACACCACAATAGGACTGGTCCATTCAACATCATCAACTAGTTTAATGAATCCTCCGGCAATCATCAACTAATTCTTGTATCACCTTCACTTTTACATAAGGATTCAATTGATAAGGTCTCTTCTTCTAGGGTTTCGCACCTTCTTTCAATTGAATCCTCATTACTCATGTTGGAATTGATTGTCATTGATGTCAAAGGAGTATGAGAGAGTTACAAAGTAGTTGTCATTGATGTGAATAAACGAGATCGTTCGATGGAGTCATTGATGTTAAAGGCATATATATATCAATATGTAAGACCATGCTTTGGCAAATATAGCAATTGTTTTTGAAGTATATTAAGCAGCAACTCTATATTAGTGTGATATAAATGACCTTATTAAGAGGTGACTTTATTAATATATGGAGTAAGTTAATGAAGTTGCTAATAAAAAAGAAGAACATTGAATATCATTACATAAGTGCAGCAATTATATCCAAATGGCATCAATTGCAGATTTAAAAAGAAGATTAAGAAGGAAACAAATATAAGGAGCAGCCAATAATATCTAGAGAGAAAAAATTATATAAAATGATATTGATATTAAACAAAGGCAGCAATCACATCATATAAAAAGCAGCGATAAAGTTTCATAAGAAAAAAACACAAAGTCACATAAGACAGAATAAAGAAAAAGACAAAGTTAAAAAGGACAGCGATTGTATTTAGTGGAGTATGTCTTAATGAAAAAGCAGCGATCAAAGAAGATATTAAAAGTGGCTATTGAAGTCTTCAAAGGGTGTGATTCATTATATGCAATGATTACATTATGAAAGGAAGCGAACCATTCATTAAGAACAATGATCATAATTAATATAGGATAATAAGGAGATGGCGATTGGTAAAGGAAGGGTGCATTTCTTTGTGAAGTGGTGTCTCTTTTCAAAGGAACATGAAGATATAAAAAGGAAAGAATTGTCTGAATGAGAAAAGAGTATGGGAATAAGTAAGAGATGTGTGTATGAAATAAGAGAAAAATCAAACAGACACCTGCATATTTCTGAAGGATAAAAGAAGTGAAAAATGAAAATATAAGAAAATCATTAATGCAGATATAAAAGAAAAGCAAAACTGGAACAATGAAGATATAAGAAAATCATTAAAGCAGATATACAGCAGATATGAGAAGAATATGCATGAAAAGAATATGAAAAATAGGTGCAGATCTTTATGAAGAATATGTGCAAATTATGAAAAGAGGATAAAGGTAGTGATTGAGTTAAAACAGATTTGTTACTGAATGGCATGACTATTCAAATGGTTGTATTCATTTCAAAAAGTAGCATCCATTCATAGAATTATTAAAGATATAAAGGTAGATCATTCATGTGGAGAAGAAGTGTGGGTGGAGAACAAACAATACATCAAAACACCAGCAAGTGAAGAGAATATTATAAAGAGTTAATTTGCAGATTGGATGAAGAGATGGTAAGAAATCATATGGGAGATTTGCAATCAGATTTATGTCAGATTTAAGAAGTATTTATGGCAGATTTATGAAGAAGGATTTATGGAAGATTTGTGAAGAAAAATACATGAAGATTTAAAAAAGTTTATGCGTAGAAGATCTAAGAGCAGATTATAAAAATGAGATTTATGTGAGATATATGAAAGAGATTGAATTGTCCATCATTTGTTGAAAGAGCAACATAGAAGGTGGTACTTTGTTTTGGAAGTTGGTTCTTCCTAAAGAAGACATTGATGTCTCTCTAGTGGGTTGGTGCCTCTAGTGGGTTGGTGCTCACAAATTGAATAGGGGGTTGGTGCTTCTAGAATTTGTAAGAAGAATTTTAATAAAAGCAATATTTTTGCCGTGGTCTTCTCCCATAAGGGTTTCCATGTAAATTGTGTGTTCTACTTGTGTTGCATAATTGTTTCATCTTATGTTGTTGTTATTAAGCAATTGATATTCTCATGGTATTAAGTTGAAAAAGTAAAAAGCATTGTTATACTGATTCACCCCCCTCTCAGTATAACTATGTGCTCATCAATTGGTATCAAAACCGGTTCCTTCAAAAAATCCTAACTGCTAGAAGGTAGATTTTGGAAGCACACATGACAAGAAGAAAAGGAAATAAGGGAAAAGGAAATACCAAGCAGGGTATTGATGGCAAAAAACCAAATGCAAATAATAAGGCGATAAATAGAACACCCTTGGCAGCAAAAGATGAATTCCTCGAAAGAGAAAACCATCTTGTGAGTAAAGAAGAGATAAACTTAGAAAAGGAGTCAAAAGAATATCATGAGAATGTTGATATGAATAGTGAAGATGATGATGAAAGTTTTTAGGAAGAACTCTATCGCGCTAGAGATGAGATTGAAAACCTTATAAAGAAGAACCAAAAACTTGCACTACAACTTCAAGAGTCAAATGAATCTAATGTAGAGTTAATAAGAAGCCTTGAAGAATTTGAGAAGATAATTGTTGAGCTAAAAAAATAGTTTCAAGAAGAGTGTAGATCAAAGGCCAAAATTCTTGAAGAATTTGAAAAGGTGATCATTGATTTGAAAGATGAAATAAAAGAAGCAGAGCAAACAATCATTGATTTGAAAATTCAAATTGAAGAAGAGAAAAAAAATCAAGAAGAGGTAAAAATCCAATTGAAAGCAAAGGAAGAAAATTGTGAAAGGCTAGAGTGTGAAATTATTTTCGTGAGGAAAGAATTGCAGAAGACAACCACCAAGTTAAACACAAGCCTCAAGTTTGGAAAGAGTGTTGATGTTCTAGCAGCATCGAGCTGCTTCTTCCAGATCCACGTGTGAAGATAATTCAAATGTAGCCTTACGGCTATTTGAATTATATATTTATGATTAATATTGGCCGACATTAGATGCATGAAGAGATGCGTCTTTCTCTAAATAATGCTGAAATGAAGAGGCACGATTTATAACTATATTTAGTTATAGAAGAAGCGCAAATTAAATGAAGAGATGTATTCTTATTGAGGCCGACCTTATACTCCTTGGGACGCGATTCAATGAAGAGTTGCATTCTTCTATGTAAGCCGACTTGATTGTGAAGAGTCACGACCTCCTCTCTATATTGTATATATATTCATTGGCATTCTCATTGTTATTCATTCAAGTTAAGTTCGATATCATTCATTGAAGTGCGAGTTCTCTATAAGGCAGTTCAAGTTTATCATTGGGAGGAGATCGACATATTGTTAGCTGAGATTATCATTATTAGATTATCTCAATCTGTTATTCTGTTGCATCAGATTGGAGTGCATGTGATAGGCCTTCATATCGGCCTCTATTGTAAAAGAGACTCTATTGTTAATCAATATATAAGTGATATATTGTTGGTGGGTTTTTCTCTCTCGAGTGAAGGGTTTTCCCAGGGTATCTGCTGTGTTTTAGTGTCTGATTTTTGAATTAATTTATGTGCATTAAATCTGATCATAAAACTAACATGGTATTAGAGCGGGTTTGAAGAAGATCGTGATCAGATTTTGTTATCGCAGCGATACTCTGCATTCTCTTTTCATATCTTTGTCTATCTCTATTTTAGTCAAGATGATGAACGGTCTTAAAATTGAGGATAGACTCGAGGGAGCATCCAACTATACATCATGGAGGTTTAGAATCATGCTCACCTTGGAAGAGAATGATTTGGCTGAATTTGTGCAGACCAAAGTTCCCGAACCAGAGGAGGAAGAAGACAAGTTGCAGTAGAGGAAGAAAGACATCAAGGCAAAGAAGATGTTGGTTGATTCTGTTAAGGACCATATCGTTCCTATTGTCTCTAAGTTGAAGACGGCAAGAGACATGTTCAAAACATTGGAGGAGATGTACGAAATCAACAACACCAATCGGGCACTTGCACTGAAGCAACAACTACACCATGTGAAGATGGCGAAAGGAGAAACAGTGATTGCCTATTTCATGAGGATTTCGGAATTGAGAGATCTGCTCTCTACAATTGGTCATGTGATTGATGATAAGGACTTGACCATGCTTGCTCTCAATGGTCTTCCTTTATCATGGGAGTCCTCCATTCAAGGAATCAATGCAAGATCAAAACTCCCTAAGTTTGATCGGTTGAGGGCCGACTGCATTCAAGAGGAGTCAAGGTTGGTGGCTAGAGGCGTTGGTCAAAGTTCAAACAATGAAGGGATTCATGTTCTCGCCTCCCAAGCTTCGAAGAAGAAAGGAAACGATGGAAGGAAAGGATTCTTCAAGAGGAATCGAGATAAGGGAAATGATGGTGCTCCTGCACTCAAGAAAAAGAGAGACTTGTCCAAGATCCAATGCTTTAGGTGTGATAAGTTTGGCCACTTTGCTAAGCATTGTCCATCTAGACCTAAGCAACAGGCCACCATTGCAAATGTTGATGATGCTTCTCCGCAAAAGGATTCATGCAAATACTTGTTCTATTTGGCATTGTCAAGCAATGTACCTACAGACACCAACACTTGACTAATTGACAGTGGTGCTTCTCAACACATCACTGGTTTTAAGGAGCACTTATCAAGCTTGGTAGAGAGAGATTCTTCCGAACAAGTCATTATTGGAGATGATGCTACCTACTCGGTGAAAGGGATTGGGACCTCTACTCTCCATTTGGATTCCGGCATTACACTACAGTTATGTGATGTTCTTTATGTCCCAGGAATCAAGCGTAATCTTATCTCCATTTCAGCTTTACAAGATAAAGGATATCAAGTTGACTTCTCCAAAGGCAAAGTACTTGTGTGGACAAAGAATTCCAACTTCAAGTCTGCTCAAGTAATTGGTATTAGACATAAGAGCCTTTATAGGTTGTGTACTCGTCCACTTCAAGCATTAGTTCATGACACTTCAAGCTTGTGTGATCTTTGGCATCGAAGATTAGCTCACCTTCACTTCCGAGCTCTACCTATCATGGAGAAGATGGTGACCGGTCTTCCAAAGTTCAACCAGGAGCATGAAGGTACTTGCAAAGGCTGTGCAAAGGGTAAGAATACAAAAGCTCCATTTCATAGTAGAGAAAGTAAATCTAAATGTATTCTAGATCTCATTCATTTTGATTTATGTGGTCCAATGTATGTTCCTTCTTTGAGTGGTTTCTTGTATTACATTCTTTTTATTGATGACTGCTCTAGACAGACTTGGATTTATATTTTGAAAACTAAAGAGTCTGAGGAAGTGTTAGAAAGGTTCAAGGAGTTCAAAGCTCAGGTAGAGAACCTTTCTGGGAAAAGAATCAATGTTCTGAGATCGGATAATGGAGGAGAATAGACTTCTGGCAGCTTTCGGAATTTCTGTGTTGAAGCAAGGATTAAGAGGAAGTTATGTATTCCCTAAAATCTTCAACAGAACGGTGTTACAGAGAGAAAGAACAGATCAATCGTGGAAGCAGTAAGGGCCATGATCCATGACCAGGATCTGCAGATCTTCCTATGGGCAGAAGCTTCTAGGACTGTTGTCTATGTTCAAAATAGAAGTCCTCATAGAATCTTGGAAAGCATGACTCCTGAAGAAGCCTTTACTGGAAATAAGCCAAAGGTGAGTCATTTGAGGATCTTTAGATGCCCAGTCTATGTTCATATTCCAAAGGAGAAAAGAACAAAATTGGAGCCTTCTGGCAAGAAGGGAATACTTGTGGGCTACAGTGAGACATCAAAATCCTACAGGATATAAATTCCAAGACAAAAGTTGATTGAGGTCAGTAGAGATGTCACATTCGAGAAAGATGTTGCATTCAGGAGATCCAAGCGTACTCATATGGAGATTGATAATGAGGAGTCTCCTCAAGATATGGAAGTTGACAATACTCCTGAGATTCAGAGGGAGATTTCAGATCCAAAGGAAGATATTGATCCAGTTGAGCCCTTGGAACCTACTGATGGGCCTACCGATATTGTGATTGGGAGAAAACGACCTCTTTGGGCTAGGCAAACAATGCATGAGGTAGAAAGGTTTGCAGCTCCAAGAGGAACCTTCAGAGAAAGCAAGAGACCTCACAAGTTCTCTAGTTATGTTGCTTTGATGAGTCAGATTATTGAGTCTGAGCCTTCCAGTGTTGAGGAAGCTTCTAGTCAACAAATTTGGAAGGATGCCATGTCAGAGGAGTATCAGTCAATTCTCAAGAATGATGTTTGGGACATTGTTCCTAGACCCAAAGGAAAATCTGTGGTTTCTTCAAAATGGCTCTTCAAGATCAAGCATGCAGCTGATGGGAGCATTCAGAAGTATAAGGCAAGATTCGTGGCTAGAGGGTTCTCACAAAAAGAGGGAGTTGACTATGAAAAAACATTTTCTCCTGTTGCTCGCTACACTTCTGTCAGAACCATTATTGCCATTGCTGCATTTAGATGGAAGATTCATCAGATGGATGTGAAGACAGCTTTTCTAAATGGTGTGAGTGACGAAGAAGTTTATATCGAGTAACCTGATGGATTAGAGGTTCATGGGAAAGAGTCTCATGTTTGCAAGCTGAAGAAGGCCTTGTATGGTCTTAAGCAAGTTCCTCGTGCATGGTACGAAAGAATTGATCGGTACTTGTCAAGCTTGGGTTTCTCTAAGAATGATGCGGACTCAAATCTGTACTTTAAGGTAATTGATGGTGAAGCATTAATTTTGGTCTTGTATGTTGATGATTTGATTCTTACTGGAGAAGATCACCTTATTCTCAAGTGTAAGAAGCAGTTGGCTTCTGAGTTTGAGATGAAGAACCTTGGGCTCATGCATTACTTCCTTGGTTTAGAAGTTTGGCAGAAGCCAGATGAGATGATTCTAAGTCAAGGGAAGTATACTATTGATATACTTAAAAGGTTTGGTATGATGGATTGCAAATCCATGTCTACACCTATGGAGACCAACCTACATAAGTTAAAAGAGGCTGCAACTAGTTCAGACTTGGTGGATCCTACGATGTACAGGCAGTTGATTGGGTCCTTGATGTATCTAGTTAACACTAGACCAGATATCTGTTATGTTGTGAGTGCACTTAGTTAGTTCATGTGTGAACCAAGACAGATACATCTTGTTGCAGCAAAACATATCCTGAGATACTTGCATGGCACAGTTGGATATGGGTTGAGATATTCTTCAAATGTGGACTTGGAGCTGCATGGTTTTACTGATTCTTATTGGGCAAGTAGTGTTACTGATCGGAAAAGCACCTCTGGATGTTGCTTCAGTTTGGGATCTGCTATGATTTCCTGGTGCAACAGGAAGCAGTCATCTGTAGCATTGAGTACAGCATAGGCAGAGTATATTGCAGCTTTTATGGCAGCTCAGGAAGCAATGTGGCTTCGTAAGCTCCTTGCAGGATTGTTTGGACAATCAATGGAGCCTACTATCATCCATTGTGATAACCAGAGCTATGTGAAGCTTTCTGTCAATCCTGTGTTTCATGACAAAACCAAGCATGTTGAGATCAAATACCACTTTATCAGAGATATGGTATTGAGGAAAGTTATACAATTGAGGTATATCAGCACTAATGAGCAAACGGCAAACATTCTCACCAAGCCTCTCTCCAGAATATAGTTTGTGTACTTTCAAGATAAGCTTGGTATGGTGGAGAATCCAGCCTTAACTGAAAAAGAGTCTCAATATCAGTGATCCTCTATAACGAGTTATTCTCTATGAGAGAAATTTTGAGGTGAAATCCCTTGATAACGAGTTCTTCTCTATGAGAGAAGTTCGAGGTGTAATCCCTTGATTAATGAGTTCTTCTCTATAAGAGAAGTTCGATGTAATGTCCCCAATTTTGCGAGCATCAGAGTTTGGTGGATTTAGCCTATTCTTAGCCCTCGTAGGCTAATATGTATGGTTAGAGGGTCTCTTTTGGAGCTTGGCTTGGCTTCGATTGTCAGAACTTACTAGTTGGCTTTCGTTCGGGGTCATTCGAACATCATTTGCCTGACTTGCTATTTTTAGTAAGTTAGGTCATTCAGCAGAACACCCCTGCTATTTTTAGCAGTATGGTTTGGTCAAGTGCAAAGTTAATCACTTATTTTTCAACTTCAGACGGTTCGTTAATCGGACATAAATTGAGAAAGATATTAATATTTTAATTGTCAAATTAAATATTAATTATTGAAGCTTATAATATAAAGTTATAATATTATTTAATATTATAACTTAAGTGATTTCTTGAAGGGTTCGACCAACATTGAAGGGGGCCACTTTTTAATTATAATTTATAATTAAAAGTGCGTTCGAGACTTTGGAAATATTAAAAGATAAAATTCAATTTTATTTAAATGATGCCTTTTTGAGAAAAGTCGACCCTCTTGAGAATATAAGTATTTTTCATTGTGAAGAAAGTTCATTATGTTATGAAATCAATTTTTGATCAAGTATTCTTCCAAAGAACGGAGCCAAGGGTTCAGTTGTCTACAGGCATTGGAGAACGAGCCATCTTCAGTGTTGCAATTCAGAGGCTGTGAAATACCAGCTGATCTATTGCTTCAGAGAGATATCTTCATCCAGAAGTTATCACAGAGCTTCACAGTTAAAAATATATTCAGGGTTTTTCAGTGTGGGATTCATCCAGCAGAGATTCTTCAGTTAATGCGCCTATTTCTTGAGATCTGAACACATCTTTCCAGGGTTTTACAATCTGCTGCAAATACCAGGTTTTTACATCAATAATATTGTTGCCTTTTAAGTTGCATGTCATCAGATCTTGCTTGTAATCAGCATAGTAGATCAATAAAGCTATTGGTATCAATAAATCAATCAGTTTCCATCATTTGTAGATGTGTGGTATTTTATTTAATTCTTATATGCAATTTCTTTCAAAATCACACTTCAATGGTTTATTCAAATTAAACGTTCAAAAACAATCAAAACAAGCAGTTTTCAGAACCAGGGGAAACAAGGGGTTTCTACATTCGAGGTGTAATCCCTTGATTCCACCCTCTGGGAGAGCCATGGTGGATGTCATGTGTGTGACTCCATGACAGCATCATGTGAGAGAGTCCATGATGACTTTTGTACTTGTGTTTCACTCTCTGGGAGAGCCATGGTGAAAGTCATGTTGAGGTGACAACATCACGCAAGTGATGAACACTTGTACATACCATACATGGTTGTAGCCATTATGGTTGATATCATGTTGAGGTGATATCTAATATCATGATGACGTGATATTCTTCTTTTCCACTTATGGTTGTAGCCATTGTGGTAGACATCACGATGAGGTGATATGTCTTGTGCAGCTGGAAGTATCATCCCTAGCTGAGAGGGAGTGTTGATGTTCTAGCAGCGTCGGGTTGCTTCTTCCAGATCCGCATGTGAAGATAATTCAAATGTATCCTTACGGCTATTTGAATTATATATTTATGGTTAATATTGGCCGACATTAGATGCATGAAGAGATGCGTCTTTCTCTAAATAATGCTAAAATGAAGAGGCACAATTTATAACTATATTTACTTATAGAAGAAGCACGAATTAAATGAAGAGATGTATTCTTATTGAGGCCGACCTTATACTCCTTGGGACGTGATTCAATGAAGAGTTGCATTCTTCTATGTAAGCCGACTTGATTGTGAAGAGTCACAACCTCCTCTCTATATTGTATATATATTCATTGACATTCTCATTGTTATTCATTCAAGTTAAGTTCGATATCATTCATTGAAGTGTGAGTTCTCTATAAGGCAGTTCAAGTTTATCATTGGGAGGAGATCAACATATTGTTGGCTGAGATTATCATTATTAGATTATCTCAATCTGTTATTCTGTTGCATCAGATTGGAGTGCATGTGATAGGCCTTCATATCGGCCTCTATTGTAAAAGAGACTCTATTGTTAATCAATATATAAGTGATATATTGTTGCTGGGTTTTTCTCCCTCAAGTGGAGGGTTTTCCCAGGGTATCTGCTGTGTTTTAGTGTCTGATTTTTGAATTAATTTCTGTGCATTAAATCTGATCATAAAACTAACAAAGAGCACTGAAATCCTAGATGACATCATTAATGGGCAAAGGTCACTGTCAAATAAAACAAGACTTGGCTATAAAGAAATCAAACATTCAAGGAAGATTCCAAAAAGACACCTAAGAAGACAAATGAGGGAAAGACAAAAGGTCTTGAAGATACTTTCAAAAGCCCTATTAGAAATGAAGGTAGCAAGAAGACAAAGTCTCCTCCTAAAGCTAACAAAGACAATCTCAAGAAGTCCTTTCCCCCGAGCCAAGCGCATACATCCAAGTTCCAACATTCTTTCTATGGCTATTGCTATTCATGCAATCATTTTAGTCACAAGGTAAAAATTGTAGAACACATATGAGATATAATGATGGATGGAACAGACAGAAATTCTTATGGATGAACAGGTAGAAACTACAATTCATATGTTCCTCTAGTGAACTATAGTGTTGTATGCTACAAATGCAATAACTATGGACATATTGCACGATATTGTAGAAGTAGCTTTGTGAAATCACCTAGACAACACAAGATGGAAGATACCATGACCAAACAAAAAGGAAAGTCTATAAAAGTTTGGAGAAGGAAACAAGAACAAGACAATGAGAAGGATAAATCTATGATAGTGCAAACTTTATTACATGCACAAGAGATATCTCCTAGTCCATAAGGAGAAGCACAATTTCAAGGGGAGTTAAGTATAGCATTATTCTTCAGCCCCATGGAGAAGATAATTCAAAAGATGAAGTATCATAAAACTTGAAGTGAAGAATCCACTTGTCCAATAGATTGGTATCAAGGGAGAGTAATGAATTGGCATCTACATAATTGTGGGAAATGTTCAAGATCCTAGATGATGAAAGATTGCATAGCTTTAACTCATACACATAAATATGGTATTTACAAGTATTTCCATGAGATTGAAGAGAGATGATGCTAAAGTTTAAAGAAGTGAAAATTATCTTGTACTGATTTACATTAGAGAAAGAGAAGATATGGATAGAAGTAAAGTATGTCAAAGGAGAATCCCTTCACCATTGATGTCAAGAGGAAGCATGTCACCCAAGCAACTTAGAAGTCAAGGGATGAAGAGTTAGAGAAAGAGGAAAGCTTCAATGTGAACAACATCAAGAGATAGATTATTTATAGTCTATAGAAGGTATTAAAAAGGGAGAACAAGGAAGTAAAAAGAGGAGTTACCTTTTGAGAGTAAAATAATGAGGAGGAAGAATACACGCTTGTGCAAACTGCACCTCATGCAGAAATTTGAAGAGAAGCATGAAATCATGGGGAGCCAATCATTACAATAACTTTTAAAGCTCCATGGAGAAGACAATTCAAAGATAGATCAGCTGTTGCACATTCCTTATGAAAGTTATGAGCATCCCATTACCATCGTTTTTAGAAAAGGAAGACTATTAGAGAAAGAAAAGATATAGTTGGAGAGAAGAATTAATGTCAAAGATGATAAAGAGTATGCTCATATATTTGCATTTGACAATTTTGCTAGAACATGTGTTGGCAAAAGCAAAAGAAAGTGATAGTGGAAAGTTGAATGATTGTGTTGATGCTTATGTTCAACCTTACATTAATGGAGTTCTTATTGATGTAATAATACCATAGAAGACATGGATGGAAGTCCCTTTACCATTAATGTAAAAAGGGAGAAAGTTATAGAAAGAGGGAGAGTTATACGGAAAGGAAAATGATGCCATTGATGTCAAAAGGATGGCATTCTTCATTTACCAACCATGGATAGAGAAGGAAGAGTTGAAGATGTATAGAGCAAAATGAGACAACTAAACAAACTCCTGCTCTATTAAATTTAAGAAGATGATCCAAATTTTACACCCAAGCAATATAGAAACAAATAATAGTAGAGAAAGGGGGAGCATAAGAGAATCTTTGATAGGGGGAGAAGTTATGTGAGTATTGACCACAATAGGAATGGATGTTTTCATGATCCATTTATAAAGAAAAAGTATTTCAAATAGGGGGAGCATCACAAAATGGAGGGAGTATCACATCATGCAGGAGAGAAGCATGTTACATCCCTTTGCCATTGATCTCAAAGGGGGAGCAATGCAAAAGAAGAGAATTATGGTAGTGTCTCCATCAATGACAAAGGGGGAGATTGTCGGAATTGACTCTCATTGATGCCAAAGGAGTATGAGATACAGTTACAAAGTAGTTGTCATTGATGTCAATAAACGAGATCATTGGATGGAGTCATTGATGTTAAAGGCATATATATATCAATATGTAAAACCATGCTTTTTGTTCATTTCATTCCCATGCCTCTTCTACATCATCGATTTCAGTTGATGACTAACCACTTTTAACAATTATTTCTCCCTCTAATGTGAGTTCACCACCCCCTTCCTTTCTTGGGATTCTACCAATTGTATAGATGTAGAAACCCTAGTTTCCCCTGTTTCTCAAATCTAACTGTTTTTGTTTGTTTTTAGTGTATTTTGATTTTTTTGATGTTTTTGCATGAAATAAGATAGTGCGATTTTTGAAAAGAAATACTGAATAAATTCAAATTAAATAACACAACTCCGGAAATGATAGAAATTATTGAATCTCCAGTTGCTAGTCTATTTAATAAACTTCTAAGATGATTACAATAAAGATCCAGTTACATGCAATCAAAAGGCAACACTTTATTTGATAAAAACCTGATTTTTCTTGCAGCAATAAATGAACTTCTGGTAATGGTACGGCTGAGATGATGGATAACTTTCCCTTGCGCCAGAAGGAAGAATCCCCTGCAGTGAATATATGCGCCCCTGGTATTGAAGCCTGACTGCCAAAGATGGAGGCGTTTTGCTCTGTAAATAAAGGTACGGCCTTCCTTGAATCGTACGGCCAGGTACAGCAGAAGTACGGCCTGGTAACAGCAGCAATGAATAAATAAAATGTACGGCTCTTACTGGAATCTCCAGATCCAAAAGAAATAGGCGCCTCAACTGTATAATCCCTGCTGCATGAATAGCTAATCAAAACCCTGAATATTTTATTGTCTATGATGCTCTGTAATTTCTTCTGAATGAAGAAATCTCTTTCCTGGCAATAAATCAGATGATATCTCACACCCTCTGAATTGCTTTCACTGGAGATGGCTCATTCCCCAATGCTCTGAGACTGAAACCCTTGGCTTTCGTGCTCTGGTCAAGACTTGATCGATTTTCAATTCACAATAACATAATGGCTCGAATTTCCAAGCAAAGCTTATATCTCCTTTGAAAAGTGCGAATTCCTTAAAAATAGGGATCATTAAAAATATTCGACTTTTATTATTTAATTTCTCAATAGTCTCTGATCAAATTTTAATAATAAAATATAATCGTCAAATGGCCCCTTCCATGATGGGCGACCCCCTCAGCTAAAATCACTTAAGTCATAATATTAAAATATTACAACTTTATATTATAACTCCAATTAATTAATATTTAATTAATTCAATTAAATATCAATATCTCTCTCAATATTCACCCGATGCACGAGCCGCCGTCTGAAGCTGACGAATAAGGAAGTGATTCTGCACGTGATCAATCCATACTGCTAAAAATAGCAGGGGTCCCACGCTGAGTGCCAAATACTGCTAAAAATAGCAACTCAGGCTAGAAGTGTCCGAATGAGCCCGAACGAAAGCCAACTGATCAAATACTGACAACTGAAGCTGAGCCAAGCTCCATCAAGACCCTCTATCCATCCCATCAACCTACGAGGGTCGCATAATAGGCTAATCCTGTGCTCTGCGAGATGTCAACTAGAAGGGGACATGACAATAGAGTACTTTGACTCTTCCTTCATCTTCCTCATCATCATTCTCAATAAGAGTTTCTTCAATATATATTCCTTCCATTTCTCAGTTTAGTGCCATGTGTACTAATTTTTCATTTCCTTATAAAAATAAGTTCTTCCTCTGCAGTATCAAATATACTGTTATTATCTACAAACCATTCGAGGTCTAATAGAACAATAAAGGGGTCAAGGGTTTTTTTATGCATCTCTATTACTTCAAAGTCCAGTCTTGTTTTGATCCCCATAAAATTCACTTCTACATCCATCCATGAACCTAGGGGGCATATAGGAGTCCCATCTATCAATGCAATGTCATAAGGTGTTCCATAAAGTTCTAGTTCACCTAACGCCTTCCAAATCCTCTTTGGAATAATGTTTATATCAGCTCCCAAATCTAGCAATGCTTCTTTAACCAGCCTACTTTTAATATTTAATTCTAACATCCAATAAGCTATTCTTTCCATTGCTTTGGATTCTTCCTCATATTCCTAACTTGAAGCCCTCTCCTTTGTTCTACATTTTGTTTATTCCAATGCTTGGAAAACCATCTGACATTTTTTAATAAATCTTCTACCAAATTGGCCAATTCTTTTAATCTTTGTACATCTTTTTTTGAGAAACGAGCCTTATGGTCCCCCTCTCTCCTTTGCACCTTTTCAATTGATTCTTTTAATTTAATTACTACTGCATCATGCTTTTTCTTCTCTGATATTTTTCTTCATCCTCACTTTCCTCAAATACTTGTATTTGTTGCTTCTTGCTAATGGCAACCCTTCCCCAAGATCAATGTAAAAGTGATAAAGCTACCTTCAAATATTCTAGTAGATTTTGGTACCTTGCAATCCATTTAGTAATCTCTTCTAGTGATGACTTCATCAATACCATGAAATGTAGAAAAGGGATTTTTTCCCCAAAGCTCTATTGAGAGAGTCACATATATCAAAACTAGCACCAATTTCTTCTTCTTTGCTAAGGAAAGTGGGTCCAAGGGGTTTATCAATAGATCCAACCATTATTCTCTGCTTATTGTCATCATCACCTTTGTTCTAGTCACTATTGGCTCCTGAAGAGCTCATTCCACTATACATTAAATTTTGAAGAATGATCCCATGATTCACAAGCTAGCAGGAAAACCAACTCTGATGCCACTGTGATGTCACTAACAAATATCTATAAAATTATTAATTAAAGCCCTCTGTAGATATTAATTTAAATCAACAACTCTAATACCACTACATTCAAGGCAAATCAATTTCTGATTTGAATCTTTTACTAAAACCCTTGCAACAACCCAAAAATTTCCCCTCACCTTTACAAATAATATTAAACCCTAATATATAGGTCAAGTTCACCAATGAGACAAATTACAAATTTAAATGTCTACCCGCTCTTGCAAACCCTAGATTTCTCACAATTTACACATTAATACTAATAACCTAGCAAAGAGATTTCGAGTTTATATAATTTAGTCAAATCTAACACAAACCTAGATCACAAAACACGATTTATGCATTAACATAAATTACCTAGGTTACAAATCAGGCCCGCGAAGATGCAAAGTAGGTTGCAAAGTATTTCTTACATTGGTAGAAATAACTGGAAACACAACAATATACACCAATGATAGAAATAACTACACAACTGCAACTGCAAGCTGGCAATACAATACTAGAACACACGACAACTATGATGTCATGCAAGCTCACAATCACTAAGATCCATTGCCATGAAAACTCACAATCACTAAGATTCGCTGCCATGAAAGCTCACAATCTTTAAAATCCGCTGCCATGAAAGCTCACAATCACTAAGATCCGCACCATGAAATCTCACAATCACTAAGATCCGCTGCCATGAAAGCTCAAATATGACCTCTAAATGAGATCACTCCTTTGGCCAAGCGGATTTTTTTCCTTTCACTCTTGCAATTTTTAAGGTTTTCATCCTCGAATCCAAGCATTTGAACACAATTTCTTAGAACAGTTTTCTACTTTGAATTTCTAAATATTTTTCATGATCCTTCTTTTGTTCCAACTCTAAATCCTTAATATCTACAAAAAGAATGTTAGATTGCATTAAATGCCAAGATCTCATGACTAGGACATGACAAAGAATGCCCATACCTAATGAGCATTTTTTTTCCCTTAAATCATGCTTGAAATCATACCACGAGTGCTTGGATGTACCCAAGAGGCATGGGGAAAAGTTTTTTTGCAACCTACAATGTCCTCTGCAATAGTGGCGAGAGGTCCTATAGATTTCAAACCCTAACTATCTTATTAATGGCAGCCATGATTGCCTTCTTTATTTGCATTGTTAGATGTACATGTGGATCTATACCCTAATATTAAATAATGCTTTTTGGGAGAGAGAAAACCCCTTCTAGAAGTTGTCACATCAAATTTGAGCATCAATGGTACTCTAAGACAAGTTGGGAGGTAGGTGAGATGAACAATGCAAAATGGACAGGAGTATCGAAGTTCTTGAGTCAAAGATATTTCATGACTCTTACCACTAATCAAAGATTGGAGTTTCAGCAAGAGGCATGACGATAAGGAAAAGTACAAAACTCCGACAAGGCAAGAGAAAAGAGTGAGGTTTGGAGGAAAGGGATGATAGGATCAACAACTCCAATAGCCTAACAAAATAAGGAAATGAAAGCAGGGATGGACGTGAGGTATCCCTAGATGAGGAAGTCCGACTTCCCAACAAAAGCTAAGAAAAGAGCAAAGATGGAAGGAAAAGCATGTCAGGAGGAGGAAGACTAAAAGACCAACAAGCATAAGGAAAAGCAAAGTTGAGCAGAAAGGCATGCCAAGATGGTGAAATCCGAAATTCTAGTGGTGTAATAATCAACCCCATTTTTTTTATTTTATTTTTTTTCCCTGTTTGGTCTCACTGCTGTATGTAGTTTTCTGAGTATGTTTCAACATTGTTTGGAGTTTTTTCTCACATTGCCATTCAATATAAAATGATCCCAAATGATGCATAAACCAAACCAAAAGTAACTCTCAAATAACTAGCTGGAAATGTCTTGCTTTCACTACAATAATCAGATTTTCAATGAACATTCAAAGAGCAGATTTACAAGGTTTATATCAGAAATCTAAAGAACTTTCAGACCTGGGAAAAAGCCTCACAGCAGCAAGAAAGCCACCATCCAAACCCAACGACCAGCACCTATTAATGAGCCTTCTTCCTCCTTTGTTCAAGAGTGCTCCCAACGCAGCAAGGAGCAGAAATATCAACCACAAACGCCAAAGAACTCAGGTCACAAACTGAAATCTCAACTTCCAAGGGTCGTCCCTCTCCTAGGTGCGATTTTGCCTTATAAATTCAAATCTTTCTTAGAAAATACAAACCACTACTCATTCTGATCACCATGAGGAAAGGAGCCTTTCTAATCAATACCCATAATGATCTAAAAATCCTTCTCAAAAATATGAGCCAAAATATGAGTTTCAAGTTCAAGATAGCCACACCTGGAAAGCTTAGAAATCACACCAAAAACCAACACCAAACCCATCAAAAATACTGATAAATCTTCATCCTTCAAGCACAGTTGTGATCCCTGAATGAAATCACCCAACACCAACCTGAACAAGGTCTTTCATTGCCAAGACTAGTCTTAGAATCTGAGAGTTTTCGCCCTCAATCCCGTCCTTCAATCCCTGGTTTCAAACCAGCGACCAACAACCCTAAAATCCACGCCATCCTTCAAAGAGCTTTGATTTTAAATTATTTTTAATACTGTCCCTTCATCACTTAGGCGCCCAAGGAGAAAATAATAAGATATAACTTTAAAAACAACTTTAAGTTGTAATAGTAGGCGCCATGGTCACTTTTTAATATGTCCCCTTATGACCCCTTTAATTAAGAAATATAAAGTCACTTTTATTAAGCACATATTTCAAGGCTTAATTTAAATATTTAAATGATTTCCTCAAAGTAATTTTATCAACTGAATATGCTGCACTGACAAGCCTGACCTAGTCCAATGTTCCAAAAATAGACTTACTATTTTTAGTAAGTACTAAAAACAGTAAGTTACCTTCCAAAGGTTCAAACTGAAGAGAAACTGACATCGCCCCAAGGCTCCCTGTGGACAGTGAGCACCAAATTGGCCCCGCTAAAAAAGGAAAGTCTCCTGGCAAACGACAAACCCAACTCCCAAACTAGAACTGAGTCCCCTTAAAAGAACCTCTTAGCCAACAAGGACTCCGGAATTGGCTAAAAGTGATGACCACTGCGCAGAGGCTAGGAGGGGACATTACAAGCAGGGACAAAGGAAAGGTCAAACTTGGACGAGGAGGCATGCTTAGACAAGGAACTCTAAACCTCCAATGACTAACAAATACTTAGAAGGTTGGGCATGCCTCCATCCTTGGAGACTTCGAGAACCTTAGACCAACATAGTGGGAAAGTAAAAGAACACACATAAAAAATTGGACTAGGGGAGACACATGAATTTGGAAATGGGAATTTCGGTCCTTAACACAAGTTATTACAAAAAGGGGATGTGACATCAATAGCCTATATAATTGTTATAGGAGGGAAAATGATTTACTTCCATTCCCAATAGAAACCACCAATATTTCCTTGGTCTAATTTTCTATGGAAGCTCCATCATAGTTAAATTTTATCTTGCCCTGGTGAGATGATTTCTCTCCTCTAAATAGTGAGACTTTGAAATTATGAAATAAAATCTAAACTTTGTTTGTCAATCATTTGATATAGTGAAATTATTCATATTCTAGGACCATAATTATTTTTTGCAAGTTTTGATCACATTGTCCATTTTCTAAATGTTGCCTTGGGCAATCTATACAAATGTGATTCATCGTGTTTTCTTCATTCTCCAAGATCCTTCCATTTCTCTCCTGCCAAATTTGCCATAGCACAAAGGATGGAACTAGAGTAACAAGGCCTTGAAAGTGTTGTAGGTGAGATAAATTGGCTAACTTATACAATTTATTCAATTTTTTGCCTACTATCCCTTCAATTGGGATTATGAACATGAAGGTGAAGGCAATGGTTTGCTAAATGTTCTTAGCCAAAGAGCATTCAAGAAAAATATGTTCAATGTTCACTTCTCCCTTTGGGCAGTTCAGACAAACCAAATAGCCAATCTAGCCCCATATTTGCAGGCTTGCTGTAGTTAATACTTTTCCATGAAAGAAGATCCATAAGAAACAATTTATTTTTTGCCAGGATTTGGCATTCCAGATTGTTTCCCATTTAAGATATTGGTTTCTGGTAGAGGGTGACAGTCAAATAGACTGTGGCAGTCATATATTCTTCATTGCTTTTGTTGGCCCATTTGCAAGGATCTATTTTTGCTAAAGAAAGGATTTGCCTATGGAGAAGTTATTCTTCAATCAAGTTTGTTGACAAGCATATTCATTTTGGTAGACTTGGAAAAAATCTAGATTCCAATTGCAATCTCCCAGCATACATTTGGTGTAGTCTACCACATATATAAACTTGTATTTCCACATGGGCAATAGGGCTATAATTGTGCCAAGAGTCAAACTAAATTTTGGTTTTTATACCATCCCCAATCTTCCATGTTGTGTCATGCCTCAGCAGCTTCATGCCCTTTGGAATGAACCAACCCATCAATGATAAGCCCATGTTACAGTCACTTATTAGAATACCAAATTTTATGGCCAATGATAGTTTTGTCTAATTATATAAGCCCAAGTATGGTGGGAGCTTTCTGTAATGTCCCTTTTCAGTATTTTTAAGAACCCTACAATTTTTCGAGATTCCTATCTATGTAATACTTAAATATATATGAAATTTTGAATAGCATCAACTAAACACCAATATTTATTATTGAAACCCTTAACACATCAACATCATTATTATTGAAACAAGTTGGGCACTTATAAAATACTAATATAAACAACAAAGTTACAGCCAACACCCTCATGCATAAAATGTTTAAAATAGCATAGATAAATGGAAGCAGTAGCAAAGACTCAACTCACAAATTTTCCACAATGATGAGTTGAACAAGAGTAAGACTGCCAAGGTACAGAAAATACAAGCAACACCACAAATATAATAATTCTTGCAGCAGGAATCAACACCAAAATCGTATTACAAACTATTGTTCTAAATATAATAATTGCTGATACAAATTGTTGTTATGAATACATATCACAATGACAAGGTACTGTAGTGGCACTATAGCAGCAATACTATAGCAACAGTACAAAATAGAATTGTAGCAATGGTACTATAGCAGTAGTACTATAGCAAACTGGAAATTAAAAAAGTTGCAATTTTCTTTGCACAACTATGATTCCTAAGTGAAACTGCCTCAAAGGACAAAAGGTTTTCATCCTTTGCTCTTGCCTGGAAACCAAGAGAGTTTTTGTCCTCTAAATCTCTACGCTCCAAGATTTTCGTCTTTAGGAGAAATAGATGAACACAAGTGCTCAAGCTATAATATAAAAAGGGAGTTTTGATTTCATGAATTAGATGATCTCCTTTGAGTAAATGCCTCTCTTTTATAAACTCCAATTTGGCGCCCAAATTTTAAATTCTCTTTTTCCTCTGAATGTTTCCCTCCTAAAGTGCTCACTTAAAAACATTTTAATAAAATATTACACAAGGACTTATTATGTCCTATTCAAAGAGCCCACATTATTAAACTAATAATAACATTTAAATTGTCCTTTTACAATGTTTTAAAATAATATTATTAGGACTAACTTCAAACATTATTATTAAAATATTTCCCTAACTTTATCCTTTAGCCTATCGGAAATTAAAAAATAGGCTACAGAATTCCCAATTATTTTATTTTTGAAAAGAGGACATGATAGTTCACCTTTCCAAGAATCGTTTGTCTTCAAGCAATACAAAATTTAGCAGCTCTTACTCTTCCCAAATGGCAACCTCTATAATACCAAGATCCCAAATCATCATTGACAATTGCCAAATTCATGTCCTCAATTCCTTGTGTGATGTAGTAGGTTCCTCCAACTGTATAACTTTTGTTGATGTCTATTCATGCAATTCCCTTGAAGATTGCAATTTAGATTTGAGGAAATAAAACTGCAGATTGGCTGAAAGTATAATAATTGCATTTTTTTGTCTTATTGATGCATATACTTTGCCTTTCTTGTTCTCAAATTAATTTACTTGTCAATCCATACTCCCTTGCAAATCTCTTGTAGACTCTTTAGTTGTGCCAGTAGCATCGTAAATTGTCACCCTTGGCAATTTCACTCTGTGTTTTGCCCCCCTTAATTTATTGGACCTAATTAAGCTCCTCATTTCCTAAATTATGCATTTTGTGGCCCAATTTAAAATGGTTTCCGACAATTTGCAAGCATAAAACAAATGCTCTCATGTAATACATTGCCCCGAACTCTTTAAACTCCCCAAAATAGAGCTCAGACAATGGTGCCCTAGGCGCCTATGTCCCCCTATTTTGGCTCCAAATTCAAATATGTCGATATCAGCATTTTATTATTTGAAATTCAAATATCTGAAGTCGGCCATCAGGATTTATTTTTTGGGAAATTGGAATAATAGCGTATAAATACCTAGTTATTGCATCGTTTCAACATTAATTGAAAAATTGAGAATCAAGAGAAAGAATTATTGTCAAGAGCAAGTCAAGAGCAACCATTAGAGATTCATTGCAGCAATTCAAGATCCAACATCATGTCAAGGTGTATGTGAGTTCATAAGTTCATATTATCATTGTTTTGTTAAGGCTAACCCTTGTTGTAGGTCTCCAAAGCATTCAAGCAAACCAAGCAAGCAAGATCCAAGACCCTTGAAGTGATGTGTATGACTCCAGTCCTTCAAAGAAGCCCATTGAAGGGTGGTGAGTTGCAGCACTTTGTGATTTCATCATTCCTTCCTATCCTTTTATCATTCTATCATTGACATTGCCATTGTGGAAGTGGAAACACTAACATGAGGTTTGACCAAGGCAAGCCCCTAAAATGGCACAACATTTCCTCTTTTTGTGAATGTGCAGATCTCAGGTTGAAGAAAATTGAAAAGAAGCTTGAAGACACTTTATTCATTGTTGCATTCAAAATCCTAGGCCTTGACAACTCACGGAAACTCACTTACAAATTCAATTCCAATTCATTTCCAAGACCCTAAAAGATGCAGATCCAAGTCTAATTGACTCACCTTCATGGTTGAAATTCAATCCAATCACCTTGATTTGCATCTTAATGTTCCTTTGAAAAGAGACTTGATCCTAGTGTTCCATGTATTGGACCTAGGATCCCTTTTTCATCAAAACAGTGCCCAACCCTATTGTTCGTTTTGTTTCTACAACTTCTAGCTTTCCCACTGGATGACTTATGTGAAAAATGAACTCACCACCTTGATTTTTTTGTGGCACTCTAATATATCTAGGAGCTAAAAATCTGCACCAGATGATACTTCTACAACTATGAAATTTTTAGTCAAACTTGTTCCTTCATAGAGCTCAAAATTACCTGAAGTTCTTGGCTTTGATATTGCATAAGGAGACATGGGAAGAACAATTCCCACTTTATCTTTTAGTATGTTATGAACTATAGCCACAATCATGTTTGATTCGCTGCCTAATTCAAACTACACATTTTCATGCTTCTTTGTTTCTACTACAAGTGAAAACATTTTACCTAAAATCTCCAAATGAGTATTAGGGAAAGCATCATTATAACTTTCTTGAATTCTACATACAACAAGCAAGGATGTATTGGAGTTTCTATCATGCCTAGGATGTATCTCAACATTTTCTGAATTTTTTATAGCTCAGTTTGTCATTACCACCGAATTTGAAATATAGATATGTGGCCATTGTTGTCAGACTTCTATAAAAACTTCCTAGTGTAGCAATATTTTAAGAAGCTTTCATGGGAGAATCTTCTAATTTATTCCTTAAAAAGTTAAGACCTTTGATTACTTTAAAATTATTTTGAATTTTCTGAAATCTTAATCCATTAGCAATCGGCTGAAAATTTAACTATGAAAAATGATCAATACGCAATTGTACCTTCATTTGTCCTTTGGCTGCAAGCTTCTTCTTGTTGCTGATATTTGACTTCTACAGGTTGGAGCTCTCGCCCTTCAAGTGGATTTATCATGGAGTAGAGTGCATCATAAACACGCACTTGAAATGAACTTATTTGAAAGCACTCAAAACTTTCATTTATACCAATTCTTACATTTTTTGTGCAAGATGTTTTCTTCTTGTTAGTTGCTTCTTGTTGTTGACATTGCCCACCTTTGTTGTGCTCCTCTTTCCTTGGGCCTCATAGATTATATTTGTGTCAACTTCCATTTCTTCAACAAGAAAGATATCTTTGACTTTTGCAACATATTCTTTTTCTATCTTTTGCTGAAACTAATCAGTTGTAGCAACATTCTTACTACTAGTCTCATTCCTAATGTGAAATCTAGAATCTCTATTGTATTTGTAGGTGTGAATAAAGTCTTGTACCTAGCTAATTCCTAGTAGGGGACTTATTCACATGTTAAGTTTACTTAAGTCCTAAGATTCTTTCTAAAAGACTTAGTTGTCATCTCTAGATCTTATCTTATCCTAGGTAGTCATGGTAAGTTCTCATGTTATAGGATTAAGACACATGTCATGATCTTGCCTAATCCTATCTCTCACCTTGCCTTTATAAGCAAGGCATCCCTTGTGATGTCCCCGTTCTAGTCAGTTCTCGGGAACAGTGTGTTAGCCTATTTTTTGGACCCTTGTGGGCTAGCTGGATTGGTTAGAGGGTCAGTGGTGTTTTCTGGAGGAGTAGATCGTTCTCGTTTCCAGAGCTCAGTGATTGGTTCACAGCAGGCGTTAGCAATTCAGGAGTTGACAGCTCCTGACGGCACAGAGATATATGGAGGTTCGAGGAAGTTATGCTTATTTTAGTGATTTAAGTTATTAATTAACTTAATATCTTATTATAAAGTCAAAATTGACTTTATTACTTTATATCACTTAAATATTCATAAAAAGGGTGATTTTAAATTAAATCATTATTACATTAAGTGGGCACCAAGTATTTAAGTCAAAACTATTGAAAATGACTTAAATGTGTTTTAAAATATTTAAAACTTGAAAAGGGCGTATCTTCTTGGAAATGCGTGCCTTTTGAGATATAAGGCTTTTTGGGCAATGAGAAATTCATTCATGATTATTTCGACTTTGCCTTTGAGGTTTTCTCTGTGCTTTCCTCTGTGATCAGGGTTTGTGCAACATTTCCATTGGAGAACGATATCTCTTCGATGTTGAGCATTTTTTAGACTGTGAGAGACCAGTCGAATTAGTGCAACCATGAGGGCTTCATTTAGAGGTTCTACATGATTCTATCAGAGTTTTATCATTCAGTATTTACTTGACTGCAATAAGGAAGGGGGTTTCTTTATCAGAGGCGCCATCTTCAACAGATCTCAGTTTCTAGCTTGTTCTTTGGATTTCTTCCTTGGCCGTACCATTTACCTTGAAATTTGTGCCTTCTTGGAGGATGGCGTGTGAAGCTAGAAGCTAGGGCGCTTTCTTTTTTATTCCTGTTTGAGTTTCATTCTTGGCGGCTACCTCTATTAGCCCATTGTATCCTGTTTCAAAGTGGGGAAAGTCAATTCTAGAGGCTAGGCGTCCATTTATGCCAATTTTCACCATTCTTGGCTGGCGAGTTGGCTTACTTCTTTAAATAAATAATCTGGAAGTATTCTGGTATGTTTATCACTTGTGATCTATTTGTTACTGTTAAATAATACCTTTTGCATTTCCATTCTGTAGAAAATAGCTCAGTTTCTCAATTTATGAGCTTTTATATGATGCGCCCCTTCCCTTCTGTCTACAAACTTTCTCTTAAAAAACTAAAAAACACAATAAGATTTAAGAAAAGTACAGGGGTTTGAGTTGTGAGCCAACAGGGCTCATCACATCCCTTGCATATTTCACATCTTGATCAGCCCTCGAGACCCCTAGGATAGGTCTTTAGGTTAGGTTCTTGGTCAAAATCTCGAAAAACACCTAAAAATTGGAAAATCGAAAAATCCCAAAAACATCAGAAAATCAAAATAAAATCAAATCAAAAGGATGATGCTCTTCTGAATCATGGGTTTATCACATTAAACACAAATGTTCAATTGTTGTACTTTGATTTTTGTTATCATATCTTTGGAGCCCCTCGATGATGTATTGAACTAGAGGAGCTAGAAAAGAGTATGATTTTTCTTTGTCTGTTGTTTGTGAGTTGATCATTATTATTGTGCAAATTGTCACGAGACGTGCTCTACAAAGTATCATTAATGACATTCCGAATTTGCATAGGAAAACAATTAACTCTTGTCTGTTTACGCAAGCAATGCTAATGTCATCTCGGTTTAATTATACTTAGATGCTTGTGTTAACTTGCACTATCAAACATCATGGTCTAAATATACCATTGATGCTTGTACTCACCTTCAACATTTTAAAGGCCCAATGATGATAAAAAGCACGACAAATCGGCTGTTACGAATGACAACTTTTGCATACGAGATCTGCATGGTTAGAGTAGAGTGCATCCATGTTAGTTTGCATCTGTATTTATGAGATTTCCAAAGTTGCAACAATGATGTTATCTCTTGCATTGAAGGATTGACTACACTTGACATTGCCAAGAACACAACATTCTCATTTAGTTGCATATCAGTTGCATCATCATTTGCACACATTGGAAAACATTATCACATCATTCATCCATCCATGCATCACATCATTATATTTGCATCCGAAAACACAAAAAGAAGTGCATTCCATCTCACTTGCATAATCGTAATCATCTCATTCATTATTAATGGATTGAGAAATTGGTCCATTAAGAAGATTGAAAGACATATCCAGCAGAGTAAGAACGAAAACATCTCTATTTTAATAGGGGCATAACTGAACTTGACACATCTATGATTGAACTAAATGCATCACTGAAATCATTTATTCCTTTAATAAAATGGATCTTGAATTCAAAATTGAAGGACATTCCAATAGAGTAAGATTTCCAAAAGAATTGGAAAATATGTCAAGTTTTGTGAAGCTTAATTTAACAAAGAATCAACTGACGACAACCTTCCCACAACTCTTGGAAGGTGGATAGATTCACTCATTTAAGCTTAAGACCCTAGAACACAATCATCTGCATAATCATTTCCATCACATAATCATCATTCATCATTACAAAACATCACACATCATTTGCATCACATAATCATCATTCATCATTACAAAATATCACACACCATTTGCATCACATCCATACATAATCAATATGAACATCACATTTCATCACATATCATTATTGCATAATCAAATCCATTTCACATAGCATAAATCCATAAAACATATAGAATCATCCATCATTACATTATCACAATCATATAATCATTGCTTACATTCTCATAGAATTAGGTACCATCATACGATCATTTCATATAAACATTCATTCACCCATTGCATCCTTTATTTGTATCAGAAAAGAACAAAAATGTAATGTCCCCATTTTTGCGAGCATCTGAGTTCGTAGGAATTAGCCTATTATGCGACCCTCGTAGGCTGATAGGATGGATAGAGGGTCTTGCTGGAGCTTGGTTCAGCTTCAGTTGTCGGTATTTGATCAGTTGGCTTTCGTTCGGGCTCATTCGGACACTTCTAGCCTGAGTTGCTATTTTTAGCAGTATCTGGCACTCAGCGTGGGACCCCTGCTATTTTTAGCAGTATGGATTGATAGCATTCAGAATCACTTCATTGTTCATCAGCTTCAGACGGTTCGTGCATCGGGTATATATTGAGAGAGATATTAATATTTAATTGATTTAATTAAATATTAATTGTTGGAGCATTATAATATAAAGTTATAATATTTTATTATAACTTAAGTGATTTCAGTGAAGGGGTCGCCCATCATGGAAAGGGGCCTTTTGACGATTATATTTTATTATATAAATTTAATCAGAGACTATTGAGAAATTAAATAATAAAAGTCGAATTCTTTTAATGATTCCCTATTATTAAGGAAGTCGCACTTTTCATGAGTATAAGGCTTTTTCATGGGAATTCGAGCCATTATGTCATTTTGTGAATTGAAAAATTGATCAAGTCTTGAGCAGAGCATAGAAGCTTTAGGGTTTCAGTCTCGAAAGCATTGGAGAATGAGCCATCTCCAGTGAGTGCGATTCAGAGGGTGTGAAATATCATCCGATTTATTGCCAGGCAGAGGAATTTCTTCATCTAGAAGAAATTACAGAGCATTCAGAGATCATTTACCATCAGAGTTTCGTTAAGGGTTTCATCCACAGGGGATTCCTTCACCCAGGCGCACATTCTAATTGAAGTCAGAGATCTTAAGGAAAGCCGTACTTTGCATTTATTGCTGCTGCTGCAGCCGTACTGTTTGTACCAGGCCGTACCATCATTGGAAAGGGCGTACCTTCAAGATTAAGCAAAACGCCTTACTTCTCTTCAGTCTTTCACCACTGAACAGGGGCGCCTATATATCTGGCTTTGTTCTGGACCGTCAGAAGGAGGGAGAAAGGAGTTTACTTGCAGCCGTACCATCTCAATCTCTTTACCAGCTTGCTGCAATTTCCAGGTTTTCAATAAACAATCATTGCTTTTCTATTTGCATGTATCTGGATCTTTATTGTAATCACCTCAGAGGAGTAATAGATAGACTGACATCATTATTAGCAATAGAATCTACCGTTTACAGTGTTGCTTTATTTTTATAGAATTTATTTGCAATTTCTTTCAAAATCGCCATCTTCATCATTTATGCAAAAAACTCAAAAACAGTCAAAAAACCAAAAACCTTCAAAAATATCAGAAAAACTGTCAGATCCGGAGGATAGGGGAGTGGTATCAGAGCTAAATCCTACCATCCTGAGGGTTTAGCAGTCTTATGCAGCCAGAACAGATTGGGTCTCACAGGTATTACACACGCAGACGAGCTCTGATTGACAGGCAGCAGGGTTCGATCCACCAACCAGAAAACATGGCTGACAGAACAGATGTACCTAGAAATGATATTCCTCAAAACCCTAGAGATCAGGACGATGCAGAGGTTTTACATGCACTCAGAGACTTACGAGCAGGTCAACAGTAGTCTAATGATGTATTACAGCAGTTGACAGTAGCACTTCAGAGATTGGGTACTTCGAGGAGACCGTCACCAGATTGTGATGACAGGAGTGATGCAGGATCACGGAGAGCACCTAGGACTGCTTCTCGAATAGCAGACAGACCCACAAGGCCTACGTTCGTGAGACAGGAGGCCGATGAGGCCATGGTAGGTGAGGAGCATGAGGAGTTGTTCGCTGATACACTTATGGCAGCGAACGATGAGTGGGAGTTAGTACCACCTGAGGTCAGAGGAAGGATTACCTTTGACAGAACACCACAAAACAAAGAAGAAGAAGTGATTAGCATGTTTAAGGAGTATAGCACTCTTTCTCAAAAAATTAAGAAGGAACTTCCTTTCATGAATTACATGGATTTGCACCCGAGTCTTTGCCACAAGACAGAGTTTGCAAGGAATAAATATCACACTATAGTTCATGACTTGTGTACACATGAAATGGATAGAGAACCTACACATAAAAATGATACAACTCTTCATCAGAATGATTTGGTATCTTCAAATTCTTATGAAGTATGCAGAAACTTATATGATGAATTTGATAGACGTGCTGATTTGATTCAAGAAAACACTAGCACAGCTTTGGGTAATGATTTACCTACATCATCCTTGCAAGAGGTGACTCAAGAAGTTTCTACTATGGAGGCTACTTTTGATTTTCATGACAGCGATAATGAAACTTCGCGTGAGCATGAGACAGCAGCGATTTCACATATGCAAAGTAATCCTATTGAGTTGTCACATGAAGGGACTCAAGAGTTGGGTACTAGTGATGCATTTGGTGTTGAGGATTTATGTCATGGTGAGTTTGATTTTCCAGATCAAACCTTTGAAAACAAGCTAGAAGATTCATATGTTGATATGGGATCCCAGGATCGTGCTTTGGATGGGCATGCAGTTATTTTGATAGTGGAAGTGTGTGAAGATACTGTCATACCAGCAACTTCTACCTTATCAGTTGAGCCATCCTTTGAGGTACAAAGCAGCAGTACCTTAGATGTTGAGGTGTGCACGGATGGAAGCACACATGATGCTGCTTATCATGTAGTGAGTGATGATGAAACAACCTCATATCATAGTGTAGATTGTGAACCGGAAAACTTGTATGGGGGTCATAAGCTACAGAGTCCTCATCATTTGGTTGGGCAACTAAAAGTGAATGACAATATGATTGCCACAACCATTGAGCATTTTGATGTTGCTCGTCAGATGTTGGCTATCTATGGTTGGAGTACTCCTTTGACCGATGAACACGGTGATAGTGGTCTTTCCCTTGCGGAGATACATGCACTTTGAGAAGCAATTGGAATGATGAAACAAAACTACCTAAAACTACTTGCGGATAGGGATTTTCTTCTCGAGTGGGATTGCATTTTTTATGATACATTGAAGGGAAAGGAGGAGCAGGTCGATGAGCTCACTCATGAGCTTGAGGTGACTATGGACTCATTGCAGAGCACCCAGTTGGCCCTTCAAGAGTCACAGTTACAGATTGAGAAGCTTACCGTGGCGTTGAGTTTAGCACAGTCTTCACCATCTTTTGATATAGTTCAGATTTCCATGGCAGCAGTTGGTGAGGAGCATACACCCATGGTTCATAGCAGTGAGGGATATGTTGAGGATGTGGTTACATCCATCACGTTCACAGGTGTAGTTGATACAGATGGGATGAGTGCACTGGCTGAGAGTTGCCGTGAGCCACGCGTTGTACCAAATTCTCCTGAGATTAGTCCCATGGTAGGTGATGCAAGGCAGATCATTGATAGTTCCTGTGACATGGTTGTTGATTCACCAGAGAGTTGTGTGACAACTCTCGACACTTGTCCATCTTCACAGAAGATATCCAGAGTATCATCCAGTTGGGAGATTGGTTCTTATGTCGATTTGTTTCCCTCTCCTGGAAGCAAATCAATCATTTCATCTGATGCAGTTGATTATGATCGGCAGCTGGTTGAGCCAAGTCAAGAGTACAATTCAATTTATTATTCCAGGGATTCAAAAATGGATGATTCAGATCAGCATGGAGTGATTGTGCAGTTTGTGAATAATCCATTGTTTGAATTTGATGGTGGTTTGATTTATGATAATCCACTCTTCGAGTTGGAAGCTGATCATACTCCTGATACTAGTTCTGGGTTGGGTGATAATCGTAGTGTTTGGGATTGTTCCAGTGCATCGAGATTCCAAACAAGACTCACAAAGGAGTTTAATGGGGTGTACACGGTGAGGAGTGCTTACAGTTCTTTCTTTGATCCACCTGTACATGATTCGTATTCGATGCACAATCCTTGTGCACAGGGTGATTCTCTTGGTGCAGTCGAGGGGAGTAATTCATTACTGTGTGCAGAGTTACCATCTTCAAAAGATGGGATTTGCGGCTGTAAGTACTCGACTCAGTTGTTTGTGGGGAATTACTTGCAGGGACAGCAGTCAGTTATTCATCATGCTGATATGTATTCAACAGGGCTTGCTACTTCTATGTCGCAGATTTTTCATACGGGTACATGGTTACAGG